>VDFB02097246.1:45201-75383 GCA_007258455.2 Sequoia sempervirens
ATGTCGTAGAATTGGCTTCCCACTCAACCATACCAAAGTTATACCTCCTGATAACTTTGATAAGGTTCCTCAAAAGAAAATGGCATTTCGAGCTTCATGAGACTAGCAAAATTTCATATAATTGGAGCTCATGAACAAACACGATGGCACCACAGGCATGCAAGTTGTGTTATGCAAGGTGGCCATATAAAAAATGCAAAATGCATCATGAAAAAGATGTTCAAAGGAGTCTTGCTTCGTTCATGCGAGGTTTATAACTTAGGGAACATTGTGTCTAATGTCTCCAAGAGAGGACCAATCAAATAATAGAAGATTCGCAACTTAGGAGATGTAGTGTGTCGCATCAAGCCACTAAGAGGAATGTAATATGCTAAGATAGATCACACTCCTAGAGGAAACTACTCCCAATGTCATCCACAGAGTGACAAAATGCATCGTATGAAGTAAGAAGGCTGGACTAAGAACCAAGAAAAAGGAAAAGAATGAAAAATGAATAATGCTAATGTATGCCCCCACTTTAAAGGAATCACTACACACCGTATTCTGAGCAAGTACTTTAAAGTAGCAAATGAAAAATGCAAAGAAAAAGAAGACATGAAAGCCAACTTGGAAAGCCCCTATGCCAAGTCATATGTTTCTGAGTAAGGCTGCATCATGTGAGAGAAAGGGAAAAGAAACGGAAGGGGTTTCCCCCAAAATGAAAACACCAAACACATAAGGGATTTATGGATTAGGGGTCAGTATGTTCTTTGCTGCAATGTTTTGTTTAGAGAGCTCAGAACTATGATCATCCCCTAAATAAATAGAATTGGAAGAATAACACAAAGAGTGAAAAAAAAGGAAAAGAAAGATCCATTTGGGTCAACATGGAAGAGACAGGATGTCTTGATGCTTTGCGTCATCCCCTAAAGGAGAACACAAGCAAAAATAAAAGGCAAACAAAAATGAAAAAGCTTTTGGGTCAACATGAGAGAGGCATTTCGGTCTTAATGCCTTGTGTCATCCCCAAAAGGAAAACACAAGAAAAGACAAAAGAAAAAGGAAAAGAAAAAGAAAAGGGGCCTTTTGGGTCAACATGAAAGAGACATTTTAGTCTCAATGCCTCACGTCATCCCCAAAAGGAAAAAACACAAGAAAAGACAAGAAAGGAAAAAGAAAAAAAAAGCCTTTTGGGTCAACATGAAAGAGACATTTCGGTCTCAATGCCTTGCATCATCCCCAAAAGGAAAACACAAGAAAAGAAAAGAAAGGAAAAAAGAAATGTACAACATATAGAAGAATGTAGGTACAAATAGAGGAATGTCACAAAGAGAAGGAGAACATCACAGGGTAACACGTTACGCACATCCAAACACACAAAAGAAAAATAAAAAGACTAGTAAGGAAAATGTGAGTCAAGTGTCCAATAGGTCATCTCTCTCCCAGTCTTAATCAGTATAAGCAGAAAGAGAATAACGCAGCTAGGGGACAACGACAAATGCATTACTAGGACAAGGCCAGCAAGTTCTTGTCCCCACTGAGTGCAAGACAAGAATGAGTTGAGATAGGTGATTGGAAGGGTCATGTAGTGAGAAGGGAATGTTCTAAAACTATTACATGATGAGGTGTTTGGTAGTGGTTTATGGAACTATTGGATAGCAACTATTTCCATCAACATGATACTTGCTCAGTATTTCTTTCAATTGGCGACACTTGTCACTTCTATGTCCAAGAATGCGAAGATATGCACAATGTGGAACATTAGCATCTTTGGGTTAGATCACCAACCTATTCATAGGTGCTAATAGTATGAGTCCTTTGTTTAAAAGTAGCTGCAATTTCTTTTCACATTTAGGTGGTGGACGAAGAGGAAACTTGAGTTTTTGTAACTTGTAAGGCCTCTTGCATTTTCTAGATTCACCCTTTTCTCAAATAGAAGGAGGAGGAGGAGGACCTAGATTGATCCTATCATCCTTGTCATTTTTTGAAGATAAGGGTTGTTCACGAGGAAGGAGGACATTCAGATCGGGATGGGAATCAAATATCACCATATCATCATCATGAAGTCTCCAATATTCTCTAGGAGACTTGTCATGGGGAGGAGCTTGATATCCTAACCCTATTGTGTTATCATCTTTCGGATTTTGTTTTAAGAGTTGATGAATGTCATGTTCAATTGTTGTGTCACATCCTTGTTTTCTCAAGATGGTAAAACCTTTGACATAGGTTTCTTCAAGGTTAATTGGAGTACTAGTGACTTTGTTATCATAGAATGGTTGAGGGGTTGCTTGTTGAGAAGAAATAGGTTCACCTAATGGAGGGAACTTAGGTCCTTCATTTATTTTAGGATGTAAATAACCAAACATATCATGAGGTGATACCATAGGAAGGACTTGTTGTTTCATGGATGGATAAAAGGATGCATTGGCTTCGAGGTTGTCAAGGCATTCATTAAGTAACTTATTCATGCTGTCATTATCTTCTCCAATGATGTCAACATCATGAGGAGGACATTCATGAGGAGTTGAAGGAGCATGAGGAAGCTCAATGTCATTAGGATCAATTCCAAACACATAGCTTGACATGTCAACTAAGGATTTTAATGACATCCAAAATGTATTAAAACACATAGCCATGATGCAAATGAATGAAAGGAAACTAAGTGCAAGAAATGGAATAAAACAACAAATCTGAAAACTATAATAGAAATGCAATAACAGAAAATAGAAATGTAGAAAATGCTCTAAAAAAAGATAGAAATTACAGTGCAGAATGTGCAAGAGGACTAAGTCGCCCAGTGTGGTGAATTAGTCCCAGTAGTGATTTTTTGAGATTTTAAAAAATAAATAAATGGAATTTTATGATTTTTGGGTTTTCAGATGCAGGTATAATATGAAAATGCATAATTTTTTGAATTTTTAATGAAATACAATGCAAAAATGTAAGCTATATGAGCTTTTCACTAATGCAATTTTTAAAACCCTAGGATGCAAATTAAACAATGAAAAACTTAATGCAATGTTGATGCAAGTTATGCCTAGGATGTAAATGCACTTGAAATTAGAAGTAAAATGTTCTAAAGTCAGGTTCACCAAAATGTGGACAAAGATTTTGGCACCCTAATGCTCTCTAACACTTCTAGGGTTTTTCACCTAAAAGGAGAGAGATGGGCCAAAATGGGCAATGTCCCCACTCAAAAATAATGCAAATATGAATGAAATATTCCTAAATGAAATGTTTAAATGTAGAAAACTGATAAAAGATGTTGATTATTAATGCAAAACCTCAAAAATGCAAGTTGTTTGAAAACACATTGTGATATGCAAAATGACCTAAGAATGCAAGTAAACAATAACAGAAATGAATGAAACTGGAGATGTGCACCTAGAAACTAGAAAGTGATGTAGAGAGGCTATAGAATCCTATAGAATTTGTTGTTGAAGCCAACTAGGACACTTATGCCAAGCTGGGTGACTTAGTCCTATTTTGGGGAGATTCTATTAGAATAGGTTTCAGCCAAATGGGTATCCAGAAATGTAGAAATCACTTTTCAGGCCTGGAAGTGGGACTAATTTTCCATTGACGGTGACTTAGTCCACCTTCAACTTTCAGGTATTTTGGGACAAGAATCTATAGCTCTCGGTCTGCACTTCTCTTCTTGACAAGTGTCTACATCTGTAACTATAGAAATTGGGTTGTAAGAGGTCTCCAAGCTTCACTTAGGGCTTTGTTGACTTGAATGACTTTGATGGAATGATGACACCTTTTAGCACCTTTCTCTTTGAAAAATATACATACAAGACCTGCAAAACACACATGCAAAGAGGGGAAAAGGGGTTAAGGGTTAGTGAACAGGGGTTTTCTTGGTCAAACCCCAATTTGGTAATTTCAAACCATTGAAAATGAAATGAAATGAAATGAAATGGAAAGAGAATGATGAATTAACAACATGAAATGCTACAACTCACCAAACCCTTAATGTAGAAATCTGAAGATATGCAAATGGATGCTCCAATGAAGACTTGACAATACCTAGATTGCTTGAGAATGATTAATGAATGTATGCTAATATATGAATGAATGTATTAGATGAATTGGGGAATTAGAAGATGAAAAATGAGGGGAAAACCCTTTATTTATACTTTATTTTACAAAATTTCCTGAAAATAAAACATCACAGGCCAACCTCAAGGTTAAGAGAATAATATTTTGCAAGAAATTTAAAATAATTTTGATTTTTGTGCCTAGTGGGACTAAGTTGCCCCATGTGGCGACTTGGTCCCACCAGGGAAATTTTACTAGGTGTCAAGAATTAAAGTGTATTTAATGATGTTTAATGGGATTATTCTCGAAAACACACTCAAGTAGGGCCGAAAAGTGCATTAAGGGGTCATTTAAACATAAGAAAGGGTCAAATTATTGATGACAAGCCTAGAAAAGCATGAAAGTTTGTTACAAATTTTTACAACACTTTAAAATAAGACTTGATAAGTGATAAAAAGAAGTTATTTAGGTGAATTATAATGAAAAGATCTTAGGTGAATTATAATGAAAAGATCTTAGAAAAGTGTGAATGTGGGTTACAACACTTCACAACACTTTTACAAGACATCATAGAATTATTATTGATTCTCAAGGATCCAAGACCTAATGTGAATGTGTTGGCCACATTACAACATTAAATCAAGGCAAAATCAGACCAAAATCACTAGGAGGGCCTAAATATGAGAAAAAGTAGAAGGGTTACTTTTTCCATGTCTATACGATGAGCAAGAAGAGAGGACCCAAATTATTGTTACCTTATTGGACTTTAAAAGGAAATTATGTATTCCTATCATCACTATATTCATGTTGAAAAAAGAAGTTTTAATTTGATATTTGTTGTATTTAAATATGTAAAAAAATTGGAGTGATTTTATGATATTGAGATAATGTAGAAGATTACAAGTTTGAATCATGTTGTAGTAAATGAGAAGTAGTGTATTAAAGAAAAATTATAATTATAAAAAAATGAAATGTTATAATTCAAAAATAGATTCAAGTAAATGTAAAATTATAAATTCTTTTTAATAATCTATGAATTACCCCTCTTGATCCTTCAATATCATCACCACCCTCAAACTCTCCCAAAGAATGAGAAGTAATAGGTTAGTGTTAATTATTTTCTTTGTATAGTTTTCATATTACATTCATTTTATTATATACTTTATGTAATATGTCTGATAAATTAAGTTCTCTTTCTATATATATATATATATATATAGACAATGTGGTTTATTTTATATATTATGTTTAACTATAAAAGAATATGCACTTAAAAACATACATTGAATACATATAAATTTGTTATATTATATGTAATAAGTATTATTTTATAAAATTTGAAATGCAGATTTAATATTGATATATGATATAACATATTTATAAGAAATTTATGGAATTGTATTGATTTAGTTTCAAGATATTATTATAATTAATATTATATAAAAAATGAATAATTTAATTTATGAAAAATAATATTATTTTAAATTTAATAATTAATTTATTTTAAATGAGATAATATATTATTATAAATTCAATGCATCACTTGTTTGATAATGGATTAGGTAAGTTATTATTGTGAATTATGGGTATGTAAGAGATTATCTGTTGTATAAGGTAATGGATTGTAACGAATGTGAGGCACACATAGATGATGCTAGTGGTCATCTTCATTCATTGTATGATATGCTTACAAATTAGGTGTGATATAATCTCCTCTACTTTCAACAATTTGAAGGGTTATACATGTCATTTTAGTGTCTAGAGGTTGACAGATAAGGATTTTCATTTATTTTGTTATCTTATTCATTGACATTCTTGGGGAGTGTGGAAAGTACAAATGGCATCAAGAAGAAATTTTGGCAATAGAGAGAGAAGTGAGAAAGGAAAGAAGTTAAGGGAAATTTTTGAGAAAGAAACATAAAAAATTATTAGTGTCAACAATTTAAATTTAATGCATCTTTAAAATATTTTTTTATTTTGATTACATTGCCAAGGAGCTAGTAAAACCTAAGCACAAAATGTACGCATTAAACATGTGGGGGATGGAAAAATAAATAGATCATGGTAAAGGTTGTACCATGATTCAAGAAAATAGAGTCAAACTCATGTTGGACTCTAAGTTGTTGCAATATGTTTGACATGGTCCAGGACCTAAGCAATACAAATATGTTGTCAACGGTTATTGAATCCTTTGTGCTACATGTAAGGTGTGAAAAATGTGAAGTCCCAAGAAGACGTTCACCCGAACTACCTTATTGAACATCTACATATATTGTAATGAGAGATCAATGCACTTGTTGTCACAAGGATTACACCTTGGCTAAGTGTAAAACTTAGATATCCTATAAAAAATGGGATCATCTTCAAGTTGCGGGTTGCCTATGGTGAAGATGAAGCTCCATATAGGGTTGGTTCTCTTGATGATCCTCCTAAAAGCTACTAATTTGGTAAGGAAAGGGTAGAAGAACAAAAACTGAAAGATTGTTGATCTTAGGAGATGATGCACCAAATTTTAAAATGACCTGTACCTACTATTTTAACTCACAGTTCCTCTCAAAAATTGTCCTACCTTATTGACAACTCATTTTTTTGCAAAGCTCACACAATAGTGTTTCAAAAGAAGGTTATGTTTCAAGTTTTTTAGAAGGAAAACTAATAGTTTTCACAAGTACAAATTCTGAAAATAGTTAACACAACCTATGACGTGTATGGGTTTTTCTTATTCTATAAAGAAATACTTTGCAATGAGACATAATTCAAGTATTTTGTATTCATAATCAAAAAAATTAGATCAAATCATCCACAAATAAATTCAACACAAAAATTTTGAGAAGTCAAATATGCTGGTTTTTATTAAAAAGTAGGAATTTACTTGTAAAAATCTAAAAAATATAGTTGAAAATACATGAAGTTTTTGATAAGGAAAAGCAGGTTTTGAAGGGACCCCAAAACCCTTTACAATGACAAAAAGATGCAAGATTTATATTAAACCAATAAATCCTACAACCCAAAAAAACCAAAATGTTGACAACAGAAATTAACCATGAAACCTGTCAACAACCCTAAAGCAAAACATTAGCAACAAGGTTGATCATGAAAAAGACACAACAAAGCTACAACATATTATCCAAAACATTAACCGAGTCCAAATTTTCCTCAATGACCCCCTCATGCATCTTCATCACATCCTTGAGCTCCTCAAACAAAATAGCAACCCACTTCTTAGTCTTGCTCCTCGTTCTCAAACATGGGCCAACATCCACATCCTTATCCTTAATAGGAGCAATATCCTCATTCTTCTTCACCATTTTCATGTGATTAACATCCTCCATGGCCTTCTCACTATCACCTAGCTCCAGGGATTTACCAGTCCATTTCAAGGCTTTCTAGTTTAAAACGGAGAGGCCCTTAGTAGTCGAATTCAAGGAATTTTTACTAATGTTAACCATAGTCTTCAAATCATCAGACAGCTTACTAATTATGTCCTCAATATTAACAAACCTCTCCTCAATATTATTTTGGACTGCCAATTCTAGGGATGTAATCCTATCCTCATGAGTATTACCAAGACGGTCAACATCCATAACAAGTTTATCAAGCATAACATTCATGGTTTTAACCTTACCTTTAATCACCCATTCCTTCTAGTTTCTATCCACCAATGCAACACAAACATCTTGCCAATTCTTCAGTTGTACATTGAGTTCCTTAACCTCTGAGAAAAGCCATTTTACCAAAGAAAGCAAGTTTTGAGTTTCGTTCTCGGCCATCCGACAGAACATGCCCATGTTAACCTCATCCCAATTCACTGGTGGCACTGCTTGAGATCAACATTCTCAACAGGGTCCTCCTGAGCCTCCTCTTTATCCTCCATTTCTTCCTCAACAGGGGAATCCTCCACTTCAATCACCTCAACTTTTACCTGATGCTTATCTGGCATATTCGCCAAGTTCGCTAGAATTTCCAACTGCTCTGCCTTCACAACACATCCTTTAACCTACCCAATGCCAATAGGAGAGTCTAGAGAAACCTAGTTAGGGTTAACCCCCTTTGAACAAACCAAACCCTCATTCCCCTAATAATTAACCTCCATAGGCTGCATGGAACCTGGGGGGCCTTTACCAACACTATCCTCCAAAACAGGGGAAATCTCTAAATCATCCAACTTGCTAGCAGTCGAGGTATGTTTCACATCAGAAATAGGGGACTCCTCCACAACTTTAGACACCTCTACCTTCTATTTGACACAAAACTTATCTTTTATGGGGAATTTTTTCTTCCCCTTCACATTCTTCTTCCCAAATGGCACCACAACTTCCTTCAATTCGTTGTATGTTTCATAGCCCTTGGACCAAGATTCAAAAGTCTCAGAACCCTCCACAGACTCATTATCCTCCTCTGACATCTCCTCAAAATCTGAATCATCATCTTCAGAATTCCCTTCCCACTCTATCGCCAAATCGCTAGTCTCATAGCCAAAATAGAAAATACATGAAGTTGTTGCTCTATATTGAAAATATCTCTCAAAAAAATGAGTTACAATTTCTTCTCTTGCATAAGGCAAAAAAGAAGCATAGAAAGAACTAAATCTAGAAAGAGTTGAATACTTGGCTTTATGAAAAGCCACCTCCATCTTAACAAGACTTGAACCTTGTGGAAGAGGTTAAGTTTGCATGATGAGATGAGAGTTGACTGGATGTGGAACTCCCTCTAAACTAGTAGCAAATCATGCAAAGTTTGGTGAAGAAGATTTGACTTGACCTCTTGACCTCTTGACCTCTGCATGCTCCTTGAAATGTGCCCCCAACTGAACTTGAACATGTCTTCACAAATATGCATGATATTGATTGGAATTGATGCCTTCAATCAATTTTTATGAACACTAATTTGTGTTGGAAAAACAAGGAAAGACAACTAAGAGGGGGGGTGAATCAGTTGTCATAGAAACTTAAACTTTTCTTACTTAACTTAACTTAATCTCATATCTGATGAATAAGAAATTAACCACAAACAATTAACACATCAGAGAGACAGAGAACACCAAGATTTTTACATGGAAACCCTGTTAGGGGAAAAACCACAGTGGATGTTAGTCCACAAGATTATACCCTGCTAAAAGTATAATGAGAAATAATAAGGGGAATGCACATGCATTTAGGCACACTATCTAGAGCTCACTGGTCAAATATAAAAGGGGCTCATTTCCCAACAATATAGAATAGGATCAAATCTAGAGGGTACAAACTAAGAAAATACCTTCTGCTCAAGCCTGATTACAGTTCCAATTAAGGTCAAAAAACCTTCTTCACACTTTGCTCAATCTTCTTCACACTTTGCTCTGCAATTGAATGATATTCACACATACACACATAGGAGCACACCCAACACACGAACCACCTTCTCAACACACTACACTGATGAAAAAATCACACTTATATATCCGATACATGAGATTTCATCACAACTTAGTTGGCCAAGAAAATAAAACATATTTGCAATGTCGGCCCAAATTTACAAGTAAATTTTGAATGTGTATCCACCAAGGTCGGCCACAACATAGTGGAGACCCAAATTAACATCTCCAACACAAAAATACTTTAACTAATTCCACCATGAAGATCCACAACACATTACCACCAACATGTCATCCAGAAACATGAAAATTGAACATACGCAAGAAAAGATCTTCAACCACGAGCTCACTGGTTAATGTGGATGTACCACAAAAATAGAGAATGATCTAGAGACATTATACAACACCGTGAAATAATAGAGAAACATCTGCAACAACTAAGATTATCAGAATCACACAAACTTCATTCAAGAACACTGACAGAGACCACAGAAACACTATCAGACCACAACATGATCAAAACTTTACGCGGACCTCTGAAACTTCCAGCAGATGATCTAGAAACACTCAAAAATAAACCCTCTAATCCACACCAGCTAGTCCTCAACATACAAAATAATGTCCACCTTCATGACTTGCACAATTCCACTAGGAACCTGGAACACTTTCTTTTACAATTTTCTCATAATCCTTGACATATACAACCTCTAATACACCAAATGCTAATAGTGATGACATCAATGAAAACCACATATCAGCAACACAACCACGGTATCCAACAATTTTTTGGATGTACAAGGCAAAAATTACTTTATTTTAGGGACCCAAACTACTCTAAATTAAATGCATATGGTTTCAAACCCTCTTAACTCCAATTATATCCATGTGGGCTTCTTAAACAAGCATGAACTAACCAAAATCATTATCAAACTAAAATTTTAACTCACTTTGACTGTCTTAACTCTTGAAAACATATGCATGATGATATGAGAGAACATAACTAGATGTTTGAAAATAGTCAGCTTCTCAAGAGTGGTGTGGGGCAACTCAAAGATTACTAAATAATGCAATGGTTAAATATTTATAATCCTTCATTTATGCTATCATTAATTACTATAATCTCTTTCTTTCACATTCTTGATGTTCCATGACTTTGTGTTGGCTGTCATACTAATCTAAACCTTGGTCTAAAACTTCATTCATGGTTATTTGACTATCTCATCATTTAATGCCTTCTTTGACTATGTTTTTTTGTGGTCACTATCATTTTATATGACTACCACATAGTTGGCTTCTATGTTGACTACCTTTTGACAATGATGAAGCTACCACCCTTTGAAATATTTGTAATTGTTCCTTTGGAATCATGTTCGATGATTTCCCCATTTAGAATCTTACCACTTTTCTTTTAAGAATGTCATCTCTTGATTGTGCAAGACCACTTCTCTAATTTTAAAAAATTTCCTTCATTGGTCACTACCTTTAATCATGGTCATTTATGACTATCCTTTGCATTGTAGTGGCATGTGAGAGTCTAACATTGGTCTCTTTCACCCACCAATCTCTTTTGTGAAGTGACAATCTTTTTATTAATGTCACCATTGGATGTAAATAAATCATGTCATATTATCTTTTGTGCCTTTAAGACTACCTTAATTCACTTGGTTGTCCTCCTTAATAACTTTGTGACTTTCCCACTTGTTTTCTATTGTGACAATCTCTATCAAATCTATGACTGTAATTTTTCTCTTATATATGAATACTTGACTATCCAAAATGTGTGGTGACTATCCTTTTAGGATAAAACACTGTCTCCTCTATTCTGCATAGTGATTGCCCCTTTGTATATCTTTTTCAACTTGTTCTATGTCCTCAATTACCTTTGCAAAATCCTTTGAAACTCTATCCATTGTTCAAAACCAAGGCCATGCCTATCATTTTGGATATTATCACTATGAATATCCTTTTAAGTGTTAATTCATATTCCACTACCTTCAATAATCATGGTTGTCCTTTCAATGTTTGACTAGTAACTATTTTTTTATTTGAATCTTTGGTCGTTTGAATATGAGAGAAAAAGGGTTGTGATTCAATTGTGATAGAGAATATAGTGAATAAATTGTTCTATATTGAATTTTTGAATGAGGAAGAAGAGGAGGAACCAATATTAGAGGGTGATATGGAGTCAAATGAGGAATCATATTATTCCCAACAATTAATTTCTTATCATTCACTCTTAGGTTTTAGTTATCCACAAACTCTCAAGGTAGTGGGTTTCTTAAAGAAGTAGAAAGTAATAGTGTTGATTGACTAAAGTAGGACTCATAATTGCATCAACAAAAAGTTGTCTACTTGTTTAAATTATTTTATATATCCAACTCTAGAGTTTCAAGTCTTAATTGTAGATTGAAGTGGTACTGTTAGTTGTTCTGGAAAATGTCATAGCATTAAATTATACACGGGATATTATCACCTTGAGAGCCCAATGTATGTCATATTTATGGATGTGACAGATATTGTTTTGGGATTACAATGGCTTACTGCATTGGGATCAATTGAGATAAACTTCCAAAAATTGTTCATGAGATCTCAATTAGAAGGAAATACAATAGAGCTAAGAGGGTTGAAGGAAAAGTCCCCACAAATGGTAAGCTTTCATCAAATGTAGAAGTTTCTTGAGAAAGGATTTGATGGATTTTTGGCCAAATTATGTTCATCATAAGCATGTTAATCTAATGCTTCCAACTATCTAGATTTACAAGAAATTATTGATTGTCACTCAGTATTTTTCAAACATATTCCTAAAGGACTTCCTCCTAAGAGGGATCATGATCATTCCATACAACTAGTTCCAAGGATCCAACCACCCAACATCAGGCCTTATAGGTATCCATATATACAAAACGGTCAAATGGAAAATATTGTTGAGGAGATGCTAGAGGCATGAATTATCAAGCATAGCCAAAGCGCTTATTCCTCACCCATGGTGATGGTGCATGTTCCTAGACTATAGATTTCTCAATATGTACACCATCAAAGAAAGTTTTTAATTCCAATCATTGATGATTTTCTAGATGAATTGAATAGAGCTATGTATTTTACAAAGTTAGATCTTAGATCAGGTCATCACCAAACTCAAATTAAGGGAGAATATATTTTTAAGACATCATTTAGGACTCATGAGGGTCATTATGAGTTCTAGTGATGCCATTTGGTCTTACCAATGCACCATCTACATTTCAAAGTGTGATGAACTTCATCTTTAAGAAATTATTGATGATGTTTGTATTAGTTTTCTTTGATGATATATTAAATTATAAAAATAAATGAAAAGAACATTTGTAGCATATAGATCATGCATTACAATTACTCAAAGATCATCAACTCTATGCTAAACCATCTAAGTGTACTTTTGGTCTCAATGAGGTGGGTTACTTGGGACACATAGTTTGACATGGAGTAAAGGTGGGTCCTAACAAAATTAAGGGTATCATAGAATGGCATATTCAAAAACCATTAAGAAATTAAGGGGTTTCTTGGGATTTTCTAGATACTATAGAATATTTTTGAATAATTATGGTCATATAGAAGAACCCATCACAACCTTAGGACTATTTTCATTAGAATGAGTTTGCTAATGCAGAATTTGAGAGATTTGAGGAGGCTATGTTTATGACTCCAATGCTTGCCACTCCAAAATTCACCAAGGATTTTACTATGGAATGTGATGCTTCAGTAAATGGTATAGGAGTAGTTATCATACAGGAGGGTTGGCCCATTTCTTTTGAGAGACATCAATTAAAGAGTATTAATCAACTCAAACTTGTGTATAGAAGGAAATGCTAGCTATTCTTCATGTAGTAAAATAATTGAGGCCTTATCTAATAGGTATACACTTCAAGGTTAAGATAGATCATGATAGTCTAAAATTTTTTTTGAACAAATATTATCTTCTGAAGAGCAACAAAAATGGGTCACTAAGATGTTGGGATATGACTTTGAGATTGTATTTTGTGACATATGCACTATCGAGGAAGGATGAGAATGATGAAGATTGATTGTGTCATTTCAATATTACAAGAAGATTGGCTAGTATAAGCCAAAGCAGAGCTGCAGAATGATATTGCTACAAGTAATCCCATTCAACAAGTACAAATTGATCCTATTACTTTAGATAAATTTTGTTGGAAGGGAGATACTTTTTGGTATAAAGAGAAACTGTATATTTGTGAGAATTCCTCTTTCAAACAAAATATTCTCATAGAGCTTCATGTGGTTATTCAATACTTTTGAAGACATAGCATCAAGTTAAGAAATACTTCTTTTGGGAAGGGCTAAAAGGGGATGTTCAAAATTTTGTGGAAAAATGTTTGGTTTTTCAAAGAAATAAAGTGGAGAAAATTAAGACATTGGTTCTCTTGAAACGCTTAGTTATTCCTAGCCAACATTGGGAAGAGGTCTCCATGGACTTCATCGCAGGGCTTCCAAGATCTAATGATAATAATTTCATTATGGAAGTAGTGGATTGTCTTACTAAATATGCACATTTTATTACATTATTACATTCTCTTACAATAAGTATAGTGGAAAAATCATTTTTGGAGAATATTTAAAAGCTACATTGTATACCTAAGGTTATTGTCAATGACCATGATCCTATCTTTACTAATAACTTTTGGACAGATTTATTCTCATATTTGGGTGATCAATTGGCTCATAGTTCTTCATACCATCCTCAATTTGATGGAAAAAATGAGGTTTTTAATAAGTTTTTGAAAGGATATTTACATTGTTTCACTTCATATAAATATTTTCAATGCGTAGATTGGCTACCATTAGCAGAATGGTTGTATAACACTTCCTTTCACAGTTCATCAAAAATGTCTCCATTTATGGTATTGTATGGATTTCATTGTCCTTCTATCACATCATCATTAAAGGTGTCACCAAGATTTCATGTTGTGGAGGACCACATGCTTCATCAACAAGTGTACTTTAAGAACTCAAAGAGAATTTAGTCATGGCACAAACTTGAATGAAGTAGCAAGCATAACAACACCGTAGTGAAGGAAGTTTTGAAATTGGGGATTGGGTTTTCTTGAAATTGTAACCTTACAAGAAAATGTCACTAAAGAAATGAACAAAGAATAACAAATTATCTCAAAAATATCATGGCCTTACCAAATCATGCAAAAGATAGGTAGTGTTATCTATAAGCTTGAATTGCCACCAACAACAAAGATACATCTAGTTTTTCATGTTTCTTGATTAAAGAAGGTAATTAGGCATAATGTTGATACTCAAAAAATATTACGTGAGCTCGATGAAGAAGGAAGAATATTTCCCAACCAAAGTTTATTTTCCAAAAAACGTACAAGGAAGCTAAGTACCAGAACACTCACTCAATATCTCATCCAATGGAAGAATTTACAAATTGAATATGCCACATGGAAGGTCAAGGAGTTCATTCAAAAGCATCCACACATGATTAGCATTGAGTACAATGCTTGTCTAAAGAGGGGGGCATGTTATGCCCTTAATATTAGAGAATATAGGGTTATGAATAGTTAGCTTGTGGTTATCTTAACTCTTAATTAAGTCATATTATCATTATTATAATACTATTTAGTTAGTTAGGTCAGTCTAAGGCTTATATGGTTATCTAAGTTAACTTGGGTGATATCCTAGGCATAAATAGTTTATATAGGAGGTATGAGTTTTATTTATTCACCATATGGTGAATTGTGTTCTCATTGGAGATATTTGGAGGTTTTCCCCCTCAAAGTAGCTTGTTATTCTTGGTTATTATCAAATATTTGCAACATATTTCTTATCATATTCTTCTATTGTGTAAGTTATTTCATTACACAAATATGTGTTATTTTGAACATGTTTGAGCTGATTCATGTTTTTTGGTTTCTTCTTTGTTAATGTCACATGAGATGGTTCTGGGATATTTTGATCATAATTTTTGCATGTGTGTTGATGCTACATTCTTTATGGTTAGAGAAAATTTTCAAAGAGGACTACCAAATTATATTTTATCATACATAATGGCAACCTATGATTTTCATAAGTTAATGGTTATAGTTATATATGTTTCTCTATATCAATTGCTCATATCGAGCTAGATTATATGATGAATGTTTAGATTAATGTATACTTTTTAAAGATGGATCTATTGAAATCAATGTTACCAAAATCTAGGCTTTAACATTGTTTTTTTGTGGCCCATGGGTACCTAACCCAAGCTTACTAACCAAAAAATGAATGTAATAAAATATAAAAAATTATTATAAATAAAAACTAAGACATCACTACATTTTATATCACATTAAAACATATAAAGCATAACCATAAAATAGGGTTCATATATATAATTTTGATTTATTGTGCTTAAAATACTATAGGAATTTTATGTAATTATATTTATGTTTTTTTTACCTATAATTATATATTTATGGAATTATATTTATGTTACCTAAACGTATTATTATAATTAATAATATGATGCAAACAAGAATCAACCCCAATCCACATACTCACAAGTCACAAAGATTAAATAGAGAGAAACCCTTGAATTCAAATCTGAAAACTTCTTTCAATAAGGTTGAAACAATTACAAATTTATTCAATACAATTTAAGAAACAAATCTGCACATGAAATGGACTTTTCCTAGCTCTTCCTATATCTTCTTCTCGCTACCCCAAAGCCCTCGTTGTTGATGTTCAGACCTCCGTGTAGCTCCTTGCTTCCCTCTGATTTTCTTTCTCTCCCTTCCTTCACCTCCATATAGCTCCTTGAAAATCTTCTTGCACCTCCAAAATCCCATGCTGCACCTACAAACTCTAGCACCCAACCTCCTCCCCCCTACTCCCTTGCAACTCATTTTTATTGTTTCAATGAATGCCCAAAATGTGGGTGGCTAACTTCCCATTTCCCACGCCCCCACTTCCCCAAGTTTTGGTGTGGTATATCTATCTACTTAGGCCCCTTTACTTCCTCTTCTTTATGCCATAAAGGAGGCTTTAGAAACCTGTTAGCATTGGTTATTAATTTGCAACAAGTTGGAATGCCTCCAAATAGCCTCTAAACAAGAATTTTAAATGGGCAATAATTTAGATGAATTTAGTTTGTAGAAATATCAAATTATTTTCATCAAATGAACCTCTTAGATTATTATGAATAATGTCGTAAATCTACAATGATAATCTGGAGAAAAAATAATTGACATAATTGCAACAAAGAGTGTCAAGTGTGGACCCAAGCGCCAACAAGCAAAAAATAAAAGTTCTATGTTTTGTCTAAAATTTTTCCCAAAGGTGCATTATGACTTCCTCAAGTCTCCTACAGAAGGATTTCACCCAAGCCTCCAAGAATTTTGAAATTTTAAAATATCACCAAATCACTAGCATAGAACAAAAATTTTTAATTTCTCCAAAACTAAGAGGAATCAGACCCTAAAACCTTCACCACATTTTTTGGAATGCATTCAAAAATTTCCTTGTAAAATGATTCACATCCAAACCTCACAAATCTTCTTGAACATTTGTTTCATGAAAATTACCTATTGTGTGTTGAAACCATCAATGGGGAAAACTTTAAAACCTCCCCCCAACGAAGGTGTAAAATCATGGAAAATCTTATATACTTCCCGATAAAAATATTAATTATAGTGGAAATTTTTTTCATTTTTCGTGAAAAAAAAAATAATGTCCATGGGCGAATCTTTTCTCATTGCTAGAAGTCTGTGGAAATTCCTAGTGAAATGCAATTTTTTTAAAACCACTAAATTTTTTCCATTGGAAATTAAAATCTATTTTCAAACCAATAAAATATTTCCATTAGCAAATTAAACCTGTTTTCAAACCAGAAAAAATAATTTTGTTGGAGATTAAAACTTTTTTTCAAACTAAAAAATAAAATTCATTGGCAAATTAAACCTATTTTCAAATGATTAAGAAAAAAACATTAGCAAATTAAACATAATATCAAATTAATAAAAAAAATGCAGTGGCAAAGTGTCAGTGCAAATTCACCAATGTCATCTTTGTAGTTGGTGGGTCGAAGGTTTCAAAAACTTTGAAACTTCAGACTTTGGTTCTAAGGTTCCAAGTTTCAGTGACCATGCGACATTATGGACCATGAATGATTGATGAATTTTCGATGGACGGTTGTAGTTGCATGCTGGAAGTATATCTCTCAAGCACTAGATTTGTGAATTGAAACCTCTAGAATTACACCAGAACCATTAGATTTTCAGAAATCAATGGTTTAGATTTTCAGAAATCAATGGATAGTTGTAGTTGCATTCTTGTTTACCATTTAATATTTCCTAAGTCAGACCAAAATATTTTATGACAAAGCCTTAGATATTAACTCTTTAATCCTGAGGGTTGAGTCTCGTCAACCTAGCGATGTCCCCATTTAAAATTACACACATGCATAAAGTTTGTTTTGAAAGAGGGACCGTTCCATGAATTTTTGATGGATGGCTATAGATGCATTCTAGAAGTAAATCCTTGAAGTACTAGACTTGCGAACTGAAACCTCCAAAATAACAGTAGAACCATTAGATTTTCATAAATCAATGGTTGATATTTTATTAATGATTGATCTCAGAAATCAACATATAGTTTTGATCATAAGTGAGATTTAAATTTATTGTGACTTATTAGCTAGGACATTGATAATCATTAAGGTAAAATGATACATTTAATTCTCTCTTTTCAATGCATTGAAGTACTCTACCTTTCATTTATTCTATTGAAATTCTCAATTTGGTTGTGGTACTGGGCAGCAGCACAGATTAATACCATATGAATAGCCAAAGTGATTGATTGGATAGCTTTATATTGAAAACTACACGAAGTACTGTAGAATCGTAGATGATGATGTCAATAATCTAGTGATTTTGACAATTAACAACTTGTGTGGCACTGCCAATTTTGACAATTGATAGCTTGTCAACTTGAGCTACAGTTTGCAACTTTGCATGTAGCTAGCTTGAGGTACCGATTAAGTTGGATTTTTGGTTTGTGTGAATCACAATTATTACTAAGTAGTCAGTAGTAATTATACACAACCTTAGAGCTCACACATGACACATGTGAGGTGTACAAGGTACCAGGCTGGTAGTGACACTTTTGGCTCATAAATAAGGATAATGAGCATAACTAAAATCATTCATTGAATTGTCCTAAGGGTTTTCATTTGTTAGGGTTAATAACTTAATAAGGATTTAGGAAGAAGATGATGCAGTATTATTGGGGATGCTCTAAATTCTCCTGCCTCCAGTTATGCAGTTACAGAGTAAAAGACCAATTTCCTTCAAGTTCAGAATGGGTGGAATTGGAAAGAAGTTGATTTGGTTCACCTGACTTCTCAGACAGGTTTTGAAATAGGATGAGGAGCTCTGTTGGGCATAAGTGTTATCCCAATGCATGGAGGCTACAAGTAGAAGATGGGAGCATTTTTACTACCCCTCATTGTCTACATGGTTTCCCAGGCAATTCCCATTCATTTAATTTCAGTGCTTGTCTTTTGCATGGGAGCAGTTTTACTAGCCCTCATCTTCTACATCAGTCTAGTTCTGAAAGGGGCTAAGTACATTTTTTATGTTCATGGCTCCCATTTCCCCAGTTTGATTTGGCCCCCCTTTCCTCATGTATTTATTTTCAGAGCCCATGGCTGACCTAGCAAGTCCCATGTGTTTATTTTCATATCTCATGGTTGAACCAGCAAGTTCCATTTATTTTCAGAGATACATGTATCACATTTACGTTTTTCAACTTTTCACCTGTGGTCCAACAGAAGCTTGGTGCTTGCGCTTACATTTGTATTTTTACTATGTAATAATGTGACATTGCAATTCAGTTGTAATAAAATAAATGGTTGTGCTATTATTGTAACATTGTAATTCATTTTATTAAGTCCTTTGCAAGTTAAGTGCTATTAATGGTTGTGCAATGTGCTATTAATGTGACATTGTAATTCATTTTATTAAGTCCTTTGAAATGTTAAGTTTTCA
Organism: Sequoia sempervirens; assembly: GCA_007258455.2. Lineage (NCBI taxonomy): Eukaryota > Viridiplantae > Streptophyta > Pinopsida > Cupressales > Cupressaceae > Sequoia > Sequoia sempervirens. Next base: position 64,609 of record VDFB02097246.1, read on the forward strand.
GCCCCTTGGCCTTGATGTCAATCCTAGCACATTAAACTTTAAAGAAAATTTAAAACACATTTTATGTTTATTATTTATATCATAAATTACTCAACCGTTCGATGAACATTTGATGTATGGTTGTAGTTGCATTCTGGAATGAAATGCATAGAGCACTATGCTTGCTAACTTCAACCTCCCGAATCACCCTATAAGCGTTAGATTAACAAAGATCAACGGTTTAGAATTTGATATCAATGCAGGAGTAAATCATTGTTTTTAATGGCTTGTTTTAAATGTTATCAGCCATGTACAGTGTACTACCTAATTGTGTACTGTGTAATCTGTAAGTAACGAGTAGACATTTCAGTGTCATTCAGTTTGCTCATTGAAATGCACCACCATGTTATGGGTTCCACAGTTCCACTTCCAACAAAGCCATTCTAGTAACCCAGTTTCAAGCTTCAACATAGTTTCGACTTCAAGAATCAAAATTCAAAATCCGGGTAAGTTAAAGAATTCCTATGGCTACGTTTCATCACTTGAAGTTGATGTTTCTTACAATCTTATTTTTTCAAACTTTGAAGCTTAGGCTTAGGGTTAAGAGGCTTAATAATTAAGAAAAATTAAGGACTAATAGGGATTTCAAAAATTTCATATTGTTGATTGTATCAGCATGTCTACCACCAATACCACTAGAGCAATGTTGGATAAAAAAATATATTATGCAAAATTGCTTGAAACCCTAGGTTTCACTGATGAATACCATGATATTTATGATCCTGAAACCTATGGTAGATGTACCTCAGAACTTAGATTTTCATCTAAGAATAAGGCTGCAAAGAAAATGAAAGTTAATAGTATTAGTGCACCATGGGTAACTAGATTAGGGTGCATGATGTTACATGAGGTTTTCCCTTGCCCAGAATTTATCATGGTCTGTGCCCTAAATTATGATGATAACAAAAGAGAAATTGTTAATAAAGATAGAAAAGAAGAATTTTTAGCCATAAATGTTGAAGAGCTTGGAAAAGTATTGGCCTTAGGGTTTACAACTGAAGAATTTGGAAATGTCCACATTGACCTAGAAAAGCTTGCTAGTGATTATGAAGCAGTGGATGAATTGGAGAAAAATTCTTTCCTAAATAGAATAGTTCAGGATAGCAAAAAATTGAAAGGTGATCATAAGCCTCCTTATGATTTGGATATTTTTAGATCATGGGTTTAGGATACTATTTCCATGCTAGCATTTTTCCTTGGACTGGATAGCAACTTGGAAGTGGGTGCATGCCTCCTTGAAATGGTGTATAATATCCATTATGGTGTTCCACATGCCAAATATAATTTTATTGAGCACATTGTAGAATCCATGCATAAACAATTTTTAATGATTAAAGGAGGTTCCACCAAGACATTTAGGTTCACAACCTACTTGTGTATCTTTTTCTATTCAAATTTAGAGAAATGTTTCAAACCAACAAGCTTCAGATTCAGCCCTATGGTAATAGTAATCCTGAGCAAAATAAAATGGCTCCAGTATATGAATGGACCACTGTTATAAGATTGCATGATTCTCGAAGGAACTACAGTAATTTTGTAGACTACTTTTTGTCTCCCTTGCATCAAGAAATTACAAATACTCCAATGCCTAGATTGCCTATGTCATGTAGAAATTGCATTCAACTAGGAAAATAAATACAATTGGTTGATTGGAACTTAATGGAAGAATATAATATGCTAAGATTTTATGGATCGGGAGTAGAACCATACAAACTTCCAATACATGTGAGAGAAAGGGTTTTTGCTTTGGAATATGTAAGGTAGATGTAGAGTACTGATGAAAGACACTTTACTAGTAAGGGGAAGAATACCTTATTTCCTTCTTTACCTTTTTCATGTGGAGGGATGACATTCGAGAGAAAAGAATTTAGTGTGGCACATGATCTTTTGAATTTTTTTGATTTTGATGCTTTCTATCACTAGCAGTATGATCCATGTGACACCATTAAATCAATGACTGTAATCAATAAGAATGTTGTAAGTAGAATTCAACATCAAAGTAAACCCTTGCTTAAAAACTTGAGAAACAAGGATTCTTGGGATGAGGTCAAAGTAGCAATGGAGAAAAGTAATGTTGAGAATAGTATTTCTTTTGAACAATTGTTAGCAGAAATTATGGCATTGCATCGAAAGACAATTAGGAGGTACAACAATTTTTATGAAAAAAGTCATAAACCATCTAGTAGAGTAAAAATGTCAGATTCTCTAGAGAAGGAAGTTAAAGAAAAAAATTGGTCACAATAAAAAATTATTTCCTTTTGGTCTATGAGGAAGGACCTAGGTGATCCAAGAGCTCTTGCAGAGCATGGAGATAATGAAGAAGATCTTGAGTTTAGAAAATTATGGAATATAGAGCATCTGAATGAACAAGAAGATGAAGAAAGTGATGATGATAGGCAAGAAGAAAGCCATGTCAATTTCAAACTTGGTTTAAGTGAGGCCACAAAAGAAGCATTTACTATAGGAGCAGCCATAGCTAAAAAAATGGGTTATGAAGTGGTTCTTTGGGGTCCCAAAGACAAGGCCCTTGGATGGTAATAGATGTAGAGCATAGAAAACCAGTTGATAAATTTGGCCTTGGGTTTGGAGGTGAAAAAGTAGACCTAGGGTATACAAGTCAATTTGTTAGAGCTTCAAGTTCAAATCTTCATCCTCATGGTCAGACACAATCACAACTAGGACATTCCCATGGTGGAGGGCTTAGTGCAACAGGCACTACCTCCAATGGCGATGGTATGGTTAGTAGTACTAGTAGTGGTCAACATGTGCTACAATAGCAAATTACACACAAGGAAAACACAATATACCACAAAAACACCAGCGATCAAGGCATACAGAAGAGGCAAAGGATTTTGACATGTCCAACTCCAAGTCACACTACCAATGGATCCACCATAAAGGAGTTATTTCCAGGCACTCCCCCAATGCCAGTTAGTCTGGTTGCGACATCATTAGCAACTGCAAGTACTCCTATTCCTTCGCCATTCAAGCATTCCATTGTTCCTGCATCCTCGAGTTTTGATTACATTGAAGAGTTTCAAAAGAAATCAGAATTGAATAAAAAAGAAAAGAAGCAACTGGTGGAGAGTGCATCTGCTCTAACTTCAGAGCCTACAACAACCATGGTATTACCCAAATTTGACACAAGTAAAGAAATCATGGAGTACACATTTCTTGTTCCCACAATTCAAAACATACCAACAAATCAGATGGCTCCATCTAAATTCCAGGTGAACAATTTTCAATTGGATTTTTCTGGACTTAGAAATACTAACAAAATTAATGTATCAAAGAAGAACAATGAATTGGTGTACACATCATTGTTGAAGAAATATAGAGAGAAAAAAAGGCTGCAGACTCAAATTGAAAAGTTACAGGCAGGCCTAGCAAATGAGAAAGCAAAGAGGAAAGCAGCAAATAACAAGAGCAATGAATTAGAAAAAAGAATTAAAAAATTTTCCTCTACATTAACAAGCAAAGAGGATAAGCAGAATGATATTGAGACTCCAGTGAATGAATTGAAACAAAGGTTAGATGAGAGAACCAAGAAATATGATGAGGAAAATACACTTCAGAAAAATTAAGACTAAGCATTGCAAATGGAAATGCACAGTGGGAACAAAAATTGGAGAAAGAGAGAAAAATAAATAAAAGATTGGAGGAAGAGCTAATGGAAGCAAAAATTGAAATTAAGTCTTGTCAAAATAAGTTATCTTCATTTTGTAGAGAAACAATGAGGCATATGAAACAAAAGATCTAGGATGAAATAATGGAGGGGATTGATCATTTGTGTGACATGTTTCAATTGATTGATGCTATCAGAAAACATCATAATAAGCTAAACAAATATTTAATGGAGAACAAAAATGTGTTGGCATTAGAGAAATCAGCAAATCAAATTCAACAAACGGTCTACAAATCTAGTGACAATGTTTTGAAATCAAAATGGATTACTAATCGGCTTGCTACATCAATGACATTGTCATCTATCATTGAAAAGTGTTTGAGAATGCGTGAAATAGAGAAATATTTTCATTTGGATGCATACAAGATAAAGAAGGTGGATTAAAAGTTAAGGAACTTCATAGAGCTTGGTTTACCAGAGGCTTTTGACACAAATGAGTGATTCGTTGGATGGAATGATTTCAAAAAGAAGATGGAGGATGCAAGGAAGATTGATTTGGACCAGTTTCCTCAAAACCCAGATGTGGTGACCTATTTGGATTCCATCAAACCATTCCTAACCCTGAATGCAAAATTGACTGAAGAATCCAAGACAGGTTCCAATTTGAATCATGAATTGTTAACAAATCTTCAAGTCAAATAGCATCAGTTAGAACAAATGACAATTCCAACACCTAAAGAGTGGAAGTTGCTAGAAAAGGTGATGCAGTGATTTAAATTTTGATAATATAAGTTTCCAAGTTCCAACTCAGCTCTATGCAGAGTTGTCTTTGAGCAATATTTTGCATTGACGATGCCTCTATGTATTCCTTCATGTGATACAGTGATAATCAATTTAAAATATCAAATTCAAACTTCAGTAATGTGTTGATGTTCAATTATTTGTATTATTTATTATATCATTTGAAGAAAAATTCTGGTAGTGGTTTCAACTTCTAGATACACTTGTTATTATGTTCATTATTTTATATGCTACTAATACTATTTTTAATATGTTATTAATCTAATAAGCATTGACTTGAGTGATGAATCGCTAATCATATGCTTAAGTTTTACTTTTAACACAATTAAAATTTGAACTATAAGGTGATTTTAATTCCAGACATCCATAATCTTAGTGAAATTGCATTATGATTCAAACATCAATACTCAATCTCCATGACTACTTAGCATATCCACTAAACATTTATATGAATTCATGTCGTGGATTATCTATTATTGGAATTGGAATGATGGATTTTTGGTTAGTTTCATTGCTACTAAGTTTTGGTGAAGAGAGTGGTTTTGGTGCTTTTCCTAACCTTAGTCACTAGCCCTCAGAGTTTTATAACCTTGTCGTGAAGCTCCAAATTTTCATAACTCCCCTATTCCCCAACATGGTTGATGGTTCACTTTTTTGAGTTGCAAGTCTTTCTTGGTCATTTTTTTAGTCGTTGGGTCGGAGGTTTGGAAAACTTCAAAACTTCAGACTTTGGTTCTAAGGTTCCAAGTTTTAGCAACCACGTGACATTATGCACTTATCTTTCCTTTCAAAGGCATCATCATCAAACATCTCATTGAATGCTATGTACGGACTAATGTAAAATATAAAATACAATATAAAATATCACAATTTCATGGAATACAACATAAAATATCATCAACTACAGTTTGACTTTGGAATATGATTCATGAAGTGCAATATAAAATAAAATATCATGAAGTGCAATGATTCACAATTTCATTGAATACAATATAAAATATCATCAACTATAGTATGGAATAATGGAATTTGATCCTGGGATCCATGAAGTGCAATATAAATACCTAAAAGTTGCTAACTCTCTTGAATCTCTTTCATTTCCCAAATGGACTCAGGGTCCTTAATCTGACATTCATCATCAGATAAAGTAAAAAAGTCATCTTGAATTCGATTCCAAGTCTACTCTTCATTTTCTTCAGCCTGTGTCTCAAATTCAACATTCATTATCATTTTTGTCAATGTCAGTTGTCTAAGTCCCATTGCCACTACCAGTGCCACCAGTACCAACCTTTGGAATTGGAGTGTTGCATAGCTTGGCCCCTCTTTTTTCACATGTGGACCTCCAAATTGTGAGTGCCCTTTCAAAAGAATTTTTTTTGACATTATACGCAGTTCCTTTCATCCTCAAGCAATTTTCCAAATTCTTGTCTAGTTTGTTTCTTAAATTTGATTTCAAAAACCCCAATGTATTGAAAAATCTCTCATCCTCCACCGACCCCAATATCATTGTTTGACATAAATCAGCAAGTTTGAAATATTTTGATATCGAACCACACAATATTTCACTCTGACCTAAGCTTGTCCAAACCTTTTTTATTGATCCCAATTCAAAGGCCTTTTCCTTGCCTATGGATTTATACTGGTCCCTCATAGCTATTGCAAAATTCCCACATTGTTTTCTAAGCTTAGCTTCATCTAAAATGCCTTCTATTTTATGCTCATCGTATGTTACGGTTTTCAAAAAAATTTCAATCAAGATTTTTACCTGAGCATGAAAAAATGTGCGGTTATCTTAGTTTTCCCAAAATTGAGGATACACACTACTCATGGCTTCAAGTATTTCATGTTGAGGGAATCTGTCACGAATCTCTAAGGAAAAATATTTTGCAATTTCCTTCAAATTATCACCAATAGATTTAACAATGCCTTGAAAATCTTCTGTGTTAACAGCTACTTCTCTGGTGGAGTGCTTGGTTGTCTTACATTGGTACATTTGTATCTCATATCCACGTACATAGATGCATAATTTCCCTCTTGCATTAAACTATTTAAATAATTATTAGGATCATTCAAATCAGTAATTTTCTGCCACATGAAATAATTTGGGCCATCTTGTGCTAGATCTAGATATAGATGATTGAGGGCCAAGCATGTAAGTTTACGTAGATTGGCATATTCATTAATATACATAGTTCTATCTTGGGATTTCTTCACAATCTCGTTTATTGCATCCAGCATGAGGAGAAGACTAGTTCAAGTCAAGAGTGTCTCTATATTGCTTAACCTATGTAAGAGGTTAGGAGCTTTGTCTACTGTGTTGTGATGCTCGCACATCACTCTAATCAAAGATTGATATTCTGAAAGAACTCGTTGCACTGGTCCATACAGGGAGATCCATCAGGTATCGACATCCTTGAGAAGCTTGTTTCCTGGTGTTATTCCCTCAACAAAAATTTGAAATTATGTGAAACATTTAGGAGTTCGGCAGAAGTATGCGTGGATCTCGTAGACTAGATTTTTGACTTTTGATACTGTAGGAAACTTGCTAACAATTTTGAATACTAAATTCATTATGTGGGTCATGCAGTGAATTCCAAGCATGTATGGCACACAAGTAGTTTGTAAATTTGTGCAAACACCAATCCTTTGATCTTGCATCACTGTAGCTCCATCAACTCCTACACACACCAATTTTTCCACAATTGTCAACTCATCCATACCTACAATTCAGATGTTCCATTCCATTCCATTCCATTCCTGGAGATCATTCCATTTGTCATTCCATGTTGTCCTTCAAGATCTTCCATTCATTCCTTTTCCACTATAGCAAGACATTTTTCCCAATCCCATCCAATGTTTACTGACCCATGTGACAAGGGATAGTGAGGAAAATTCAAATAAGATAATAAACTAGAATATTCTGGGTAGTCTGTCATAGGACGCCCTCTAGACAAAATATGAAAAACAACACTCATCTGAATAGTTTTTGACATATTTTCTCCTTCCATTGCTTTTCCAAATTGAGCCTCAAGTGTACCTTTACATGCAGCAATGTTCGACATTCTTTTTTCATGCTCTTCATAATCCACAACATACTTAACATGAAGACATTCTTCCTTTGATTTCCATCGTACGACTAATTATTCCTTTCCATCTATGATTTGTTTTTCATAAACTTTACCGATATGATTTTCTATAGTGTCAATCTTTAACTGCAATGTCTTGGCTCTTCCACATTTCCAACTACAAATCTTACATTTGGCCAATGTTTCCTCTCCAATATTGTTTGCATTGCCAGTCCCCACTAGTACCATGAATGGGTATTTTGAAAACCAACCAAGTTGAAAACTCCTTGTCATTTCCCACTCGTGCCCCTTTTTTGGTTTATTTTTCCTTTTCTTGCTACCAACATCATCATCCTAATCCAAGTCAATTATCTCATTTTGTCTAACCGGGCCCAGGGTATCACTTGGAACATCTTCTATGGTATTGCTATCCTGATTTGATAAATTTTGATTTAAATCATTGACAATCTCAACTTGACCTTCCAGTGGCGGTGAGGTATTGGGAATGCTACCAATATTTGGTGGAACAGTTGATGATGTAGCTCCATCTTGACCTGATGGATCAGAAGCTTTGACAATTCCAAAGTAAGACTATATGGTACGTCTAAGTTTTGGGCATTTTGATGGCCTCCCAGTCTCTTCACCACCCTCAGGAGCCTGGGGAGTGGCAAGAGTCTCTTCACCACCCTGAAGAGTGGTAGGAGTCTAAGGAGCAACATGAGCCTTACCACCTTAAGGAGCGGAAGGAGTCTGAGAAGCAGTAGGAGTCTCTTCACCACCCTGAAGAGCAGAAGGAGTCTGAGAAGCAGCAAGAGTCTCTTCACCACCCTGAGGAGCAGCAGGAGCCTTACCCTTCCTGCTTGAGTCGCTTGACATATTGATCTATGATTTGCTTGACATATTCATCTCTCACTTTGAATAAAAACTGGAAAAAAATGTCTTCTTGTTTAAGGACAGAGAATAATAATATAGATCCCATTACCTACTCAATATCATCTTTAATACTAAAGCAAGAATGGAAAAGAGATAAAGAAAACTTATTATTATAACTAATAACACTATGAAGAAATGATCACTCACCTTTAAGTCTATGTTTTCAACTTTGGCTGACTTCCGAATAAAAGACACTTTCGATTGTAGTTACTTTTGTTCATGGAATGGATTAATAATAAATCACATATCAAATTCAATACCATGGAATACTATATAAAATATTTGGCTTTTCCTAAACTTAGTCGCTAGTCCTTAGAGTTATATAACCTTGTCACGGAGTTCTAAATTTTCATAACTTCATGATTCCCCGACTTGGTTGATGGTTCACTTTGTTGAGTTGCAAGTCTTTCTTGTTCATCTTTCTACCCAGTGGGGTGGGTCAGAGTTTTTGAAAACTTCAAAACTTCAGAGTTTGGTTCTAACTTCTAATATTCACTTTGTTGAAGCAAGAATGGAAAGAGATAAAGAAAACTTATTATTATAACTAATAACACTATGAAGAAATGATCACTCACCTTTTAAGTCTACGTTTTCGGCTTTCGCTAACTTTTGAATGGAGAAGTAGAACCTCATAACCAAAAAAAATGTGTAAGAATAAATGACACTTTCAATTGTATTTATATCAAGCCATGATTCCATATTTGGTGAATTCCACGGGATTTTGAAATGGTATATTAAAAATTTGGTGAATCTCGCATGCTTATACAATGATACATTATAATTTTCAAGGTGAAATGTGTCCTCAAATGTAATTATTTTTTAATGTTATTGGCAAAATAGGTCCTCATAAGCAACTATTTATAAATTTTAGTTGGCAAAATGGGTCTTCACAAGCAACTATTTGTAAATTTTAATTGGCGAACTGGGTCCTGAAACAATGTTGTTTTAATAGTATTGGCGAATATATATGTGTTTTATTAAATTCTTTCAGGATTCTAGGTGAAAATATTAGTCGGTCCAATTGAAATGCGTAGTTTGACAATGGAAAATTTGTTCCTTAAATATGTCTCATAAAAAACTCATTGGCGAATGGACATGCATTGGACTTATACTTCATAAAATCTGAGCGATTTGGACACCCTGTTGGGAGCGAGAATTCGCCAATTTCGACTTGGCCGATTCCTAGAATTTTCCAATTGGTGAAGATTCACCACTAAAGTTTTCCCTGATCAATAGGTTAAAACTAGTTTCTTGCAAATCTTACCACTCCAAGAGCTTTCCAAGGTTGAGCTATGCCAAGTGAAAGCCAAAAACACACCAAAATAGAAATTCAAACTAGAAACTTGTTTTTGGTTGATGTTGATTGTCAATCTGCCTAGATGCTCCTACATCATACATGTAGGGTAGGAAAAAAATTGTGAGTATAACTCACAAAATAAGTGGAGTAGTAGAACTACTCTTTCAGTTTGTGGACAACTTGTAGTGAACTCCATCATTGATTTAGACAAACGTAATTTCTTCCTCCACCTCTTCCAACACTGAGTCAAGACACTTGTCATCCTCCACCAATTGTGCACTTTATTCCTCCTTCCTCTTATGGACTCACATCCACCATAGACCATCCTCCTTCACCATATCTCTTCTTCCTTTCTTTCCTTCTATGTGGGATCCAACCACCTCCACCAAGTTCCTCCTACACCATCATCTACAACCTTTATACACAAACATGCAACATCCGCACACCAATCTGCAACTAAAAATTCATCTTCTACTACTGCAATCTCTTATTTAGAAGGTAAATAATCATCATTTTAAAAATAAAAATCAAAATTTATCTCATCTTTCTTTGCTACTCCAACATCATCTTCTTCATCCTCAAAACCCTGCATGTATGAATTTTCACAAGGTTGTTAAAATTTCTCCCATGTATTTATATCCTCCAAAGGACCATTGCTTGCTACATCTCCTTCTTTATTGTCTGCATTAAAGACAACATTAGAAAAACAATGGAATTTATCTTCTCACATCTGCATCTTTCTATCATCTTCATCCAACATTTTCCTCTCAAATAACCTATCTGACATCCTCATCTCTTCTTTCAACAATAGATCCTCTTCCTCACCAACCCACTCATCAAATTTAGGACCATCCATGTTCATAATTTTTTATTGCAAACTCTTCTTCATCCACTTCACATAATGCACTCCATTCATATTCTATCATTACAACTTGTGCCTCATTATATTCTCCATTTGTGTGGGCTATGATAGGACTTTGAAAAAATTTAGTGGTTCCATGGTTACATTTCAAAA
>VDFB02097246.1:75483-94238 GCA_007258455.2 Sequoia sempervirens
ACTTGCTTGTGTGGCCGCTTTCAAACATATTTTATCTATGGGTAAACATGTCACTTTGTAGGTGTGCTTGTGAAGCCACTTTTTTGACTCTAGGGAATCCCTTTTCTTTCTGGGTTTCCTTCATGTGAGAGATCTTGGAGGAAACCTTCATTGTAGGTCTATAAGCCTATAAAGCACTATCTCTAGGCTTCCCCCATGTGAGAGATCTTGAGGGTCACTCCCTTGTAGGTTTGTGGGTTTTGTAAGGTGCTCTTTATGGGTTTCCTTCATGTGAGATATCTTGGAGGACACCTTCCTTGTACGTCTACGGGTTTGTAAGGCACTTTTTTTGGGTTTCCTTCATGTGAGAGATCTTTGAAGAAACCTTCCTTGCAGGTCTGTAGGTTTGTAAGGTGATTTATATGGGTTTCCTTCATGTGGTAGATCTTGGAGGACACCTTCCTTGAAGGTTTGTGGGTCTGTAAGGTGACTTTTTTGGGTTTACTTCATTTGAGAGATCTTGGAGGACACAATCCTTGTAGGTCTGTGGGCCTTTGGCGTGCTTTCTTTTCGAGGCTTCCTTTATGTGAGAGATCTTGGGGGTTGCCTCCTTGTAGGTCTATGGACCTATAATACTTTCATTCTATAGCTTCATAATTCTATGGGGCTATGGAGTCCTCTACTTGTCCTATGCTTTTGAGCTCTCCAGATTGCGGTTTGATTCCTCCACAATTTGGGTATACATATCCAACCCTATTCACTCTTTGATCTACTTTACCAAAGTGCTCATCAATATTCATGCTCTCTAAAGTGGGGGGGGGAAATGTATAGGAGAAAATTAGCACCCCTTGTGCAAATTCCCCTTTCGTACATCCTCACCTTACAAAACCAAATCCAAAGTAAAAATTCCACATTATCTTGTTGACTTCCTTCAAATTGAAATCTTTCCTTTGTGTCAGTAGAATAATATTTGTCGGGCATGCATGCATGGTGTGTAGACATTCGCGTAGTGCACTTACATCCCTAACAGATTCTTGCATCCAAAGTTGGAAGAGGCATTACACTTCCTATTGGGAATGATTTGTAAAGTCCCTCTTTGACTAACCGACCCCAAAAATAGAAAATTATTCCCTCTTCTTCCTTCAAATTCATTCATTCTTATTCCATTCCATCTCTTCACAAGCTCTAGAAATTTCACTTTGATTCTCAAGCATTTTCTAGCATTCTCTTCACTCTCAACAACACTTATGCACTCCATTAAAATAGCAACAACACTCCACCAACTCTGTAAAGCAAGTGTGAAGCAACCCATTGCAACATGGGCTTGAGATTTTGCAAATCCTCCCTTCATCACAGTTGAGGCTATGATGATTTTTCAAGTCCTCTTTTCTCCTCCATTGGCTAGTGAACTCTTGGTGGAGGTGGTAACGTTTCACTCCTCTCCTTTTCAATTTGGTTGACTAGCTCTTTAGTTTTTTGTAGTGTTATTTGAATTCCTTCATTCTTTACTTCGTTATTGCATATTTCTTTATCATTTCTATTTGGTTGTCCATGGAGGTAGAAACACCGAAACAAGGGTTTGACTGAGGCAATCCCCTATACATCCCCAAAAAATTTCCTCTTTCTTGTGTGTAGGTGGACGTGCTTTTGGAGCTAGCTAGTGAATTAGTGCCTTGGTGAGATTACATTTTTCACTTTAGCTCTTATCTATCTATTTTATCACATTTTTTTGTATTTCTCATACTTTATAATTCTGTTTTGCATATTTAGGAGTCTCGAGCTAGGAAGTTAGCTTGTTTTTTGGAAATTCATATTGTATTTTCAGTCCTCTAGTCATATAGATGTCAGCTCACTTGAGAGACGCTAGTGTGCCACACTATCATCCCAAAACTGTACTTTCATCCTTAGGTAGAGAGCTACCTGAGGTATAGTATTAAATTTGAAAACTGGCTCGCCTAGCCTAAATTTGGATCTTGGTTCTATAGAGTGATTGAATGGAATTATAGTCCTCATCATTCCTATCCCTCATTTGAAACACCCCTTTATAGTGAGGTAAGTTAGGGCAGCCTTCTCCTCTTGGATCTCCATGACCTAGCGGCTTGACATGGTTGGTCCCCCTCTCTTACACTTTCATACCTCGATAATCAAAATCTAGCTTCTTATTAAACATTTTCAATGTGATCAACTACATTTCAAAGTCAACAACTTTGGATTTAGGAGAAGTTTGAATGGAATACCTACCAATTGTAAATGAAAACTTGAATCCTGGCTTATGGGATTCCATTTACTTGCTATACACTACAACTATTTTCCTACATAACTCCATCATGGAAATCTTGTCACTGGGGTAGCATGGGAGCATATATGGATACCCAATAAAGAAACCAACTCACAGATATGTGAACTATAAATTTTTGGGGATAGGCATTCTCTTACACTTCTAGGGTTTTGCACCTAAAAGAAGAAAGGTATCCCAAAAATCTTTAGTGGTTCACTCAATAATAATGCTAATATGATTTAAATATGCCTAAATAGAATTACCTATATGAAAATAATTGATAAAAGAGATGAATTATTAATGCAAAACTAAGGAAATGCAAGATGTTTGAAAACACAATGTGATATGCAAAATGAACTAAAAATGTAAACAAACTATAACAGAAATAAGTGAGACTGTAGAGGTGCACTTGGAAACTAGAATGTGATATAGAGAGGCTTTGGAATCCTATAGAAATTACTATTGAAGCCAACTAGGACGCTTACGCCAGGCTAGGTGACTTAGTCCTATTCGAGAAAATTCTATTGGAATAGGTTTAAGCCAAAAGGGTATCCAAAAATACATAATTTTTTTTTCTAGCCTTGCAGTGGGACTAATTCACCACTAATGGCAACTTAGTCCACCTTTAGATTTTGGGAATTTTGAATATGCAATCTGTAGCTCTTTGTATGCACTTCATTTCTTGATTGGTTTCCAAATCTGAATCTATAGAATCTAGTTAATAGGTGATCTGCAAGCTTCTTTTAGGGTTTTGTCTACTTTGAAAGAATTTGATGAATTTTTGACACCTTTTAACACCTTTCTCTTTGACAAATCTACATACAAGACCTACAAAACACACATGCAGAGAGGTGAAAAAGGGTTAAGGGTTAGTGAATAGGGGTTTTCCTTGGTCAAACCCCAGTTTGGTAATCAAACCTTTGAAAATGAAATGAAATGAAAGGAGAATAATGAATAAACAACATGCAATGCTACAACTCACCAAACCCTTGAAGTAGAAATATGAAGATATACAAGTAGAATCTCTAATGGATGTAGACTTGATAATGCCAAAGTGAATGCTTGATAATTGCTTGAATAATTAAGTGAGTGAATGGAGAATTAAGGAGATGAAAAATGAGGAGAAAGCTCTATATTTATACATGATTATCCAAAATTTCCCAAAAATACATCACAGGCCAACCTCAATGTCTAGAAAATAATCTCACCAAAATTTTGAAACAATTTTGATTTTTGTGCCAAGTGGAACTAAGTCACCCCTAGTGGCAACTTCGTCCCACTAGGGAATTTTTAATGGGTGTCAAGAATTAAAGTGTATTAAATTATGTTTAACAGGATTATTCTCTGAAACACACTTATGTAGGGCCTGTAAGTGTATAAAAGAGTCATTTGAACATAAGAAAGGGTCAAATTATTAATGACAAGCCTAGAAAAGAATGAAAGTTTCTTACAACACTTTACAAATGTTTCAAATAAGGCTTGGTAAGTAATAAAAATAAGGTTATTTAGGTGAATTATAATAAAAAGGTCCTAGAAAAGTGTGAAAGTGGGTTACACCACTTCACAACACTTTTACAAGATATCATAGAATTCTTATTGATTCTGAAGAGTTAAAGACCTAATGTGGATGTGTAGACCATATTGCAACATTAAATCTTGGAAAAACTAGGCCAACATCTGTAAGAAAGACCCAAATGAGCATAAAAATGTCTAGGGATACATTTTTTTGTGCTACATTTAGCTCCCACTTTAATGAGAGGATGAACTTGCTTCAAACTCACACTAAAGTAGCCAAACATGTATATTAAGAGGGATCCAAATGCACTCATGCTGGAAAGATGAAACAACAATAATCAAGAGGGGTGATCAAGCCCACAGGATCAAGATCCCATGGAAAACCAAGGATAAGCACAAATGAACACACAAGATAATGATGTAAACAAATGAAAGGGGGAGAAGGAGAAGGAAAAAGAGAGTCAAATCAAGCTTTGATTGTTTTTCCATCCTGTTGTGGATCATATCTAAGTTGTTTGTCTAGAAAAATGCATACTCACTTTGAGGTGATGGAACTCATGGCTATCAACCCGGTGAGAAGACCCTAAAAGGTGAAACATACACACCCAGTCCAAAGATGCACTCACACACACAAGTGGCTATGTGAAAATCTGCTGCCTCAAAATGGGCTTCCTACTCAACCATACCATAGTTATACCTCCTAATAACTTTAATAAGGCACCACAAAAGAAAATGATTTTTTGAGCTTCATGAGACAAGAAAAATTGTATGCTTAGATCTCATGAACAAACATGATGGCCATATAACAAATGAAAAAATACAACATGCAAAGGATGTTAAAAAGGAGTATTTCATAGTTCATGTGAGATCTTTAGCTTGTGAACATTCTAACTTAATGTCTTTAAGAGAGGACCAATCAAAGGATAGAAAATTCATAACTTAGGGGATGTAGTGTGTTGCATCAAGCCACAAAGAGGATTGTAATATGCTAAGATAGATCACACCCATGAAGTACAATTATTAATTTAATGTCATCCTACAAAGTGACAATGCTTGTATGAAGTAAGAAGGTAATCTAAGAACCAAGAAAAGGAAAATGCAAAAGAATAATGCCAATGTATGCACCCACTTTAAAGGAATTGATACACACCGTTCTATGAGCAATTACTTTAAAGTAGTGAATGAAAAATGTAAACAAGAAGAAAGGAGACATGAGAGCCAACCTAGAAATCCCCTATGCCAATTAATATGTTTCCAAGTAAAGCTACATCATGTGAAGAAATGGAAAAGAAAGAGGGGTTTCCCCCAACATGATAACACCAAATATATAAGGGATCTATAGATTTGGGGTTAGTATTTTCATTGCTTTAATGTTTTGTAAAGAGCTCAAACTATCATCATTCCCTCAAATACATAGAATTGGAAGAATGACAAAGAGAGTGAAAACAAAGAAAAGAATGAGTATTTTGGTCAACATGGAAGAGACTTAGGGGTGTCCTCGGGACGTTTAAAGCATCATCCCCAAAATGAAAACAAAAGAAAAGGAAAAACATAAAGGAAAAGAAAAAGGAAAAGCTTTTGGTCAACATGAAGGAGACATCATCAGTTTTGATGCCTTAAGGCCATCTCTAAAAGCAAAGGAAAAACACAAGAAAAGGAAAAAAAAGGAAGAAAAACTCAATGCAACATGAAGGATACATGAATGTCTCGATGCCTTGTATCATCCCCAAAAGGAAAAAATAGGAAAAGGCAAAAGAAAAAGTTGAAGAAAAAGAAAATAATTTTGGGTCATAATGAAAGAGACATAAATGTCTCAATGTATTGTGTTATCCCCAAAAGGAAAACACAAGAAAATGAAAAAGAAAAAGGAAAAAGAGATGTACGAGATAGAGAAGAATGAAGGTACAAATAAAGGAATGACACAAAGAGAGAGAACATCAAACATAAAATCATGGGGGATCACATTACGCACATACAAACACACAAAAGAAAAAGAAAATGTGAAATACTAGTAAGGAAAATGCAAGTCAACCACCTCCCAATCTCAGTCAATATAATAAGTAGAAGGTGAATAACAAAGCTACAAGACAACAACAAATGCATCACTAGGACAAGGCTAGCAACTTCTTTCCCCCACTAAGTGCAAGACAAGAATGAGCGGAGGTAGGTGATGGAAAAGGTCATGTAATAGTGAGAAAAGAATGTTCTACAACTATTACATGATAAGGAGTTGTAAAGTGGTTTATGGAATTATTGGATAATAATTATCGCCATTGAAATGATACTTGCTTAATATTTATTTCAATTGATGAAACTCATCACTTCTATGTCAAAGAACACGATGATATGCACAATGTGGAATGTTAGAATCTTTAGGATATATCACCAACCTATTCATAGGTGGTAATAGTATTAGTCCTTTGTTTAAAAGTATTTTCAATTTCCTTTGATATTGAAGTGGTGGATGGAGAGGAAACTTGAGTTTTGTAACTTGTAATGTCTTTTGTGTTTTCTAGATTCACCCTTTTCTCAAATGGAAGGAGGACCCAAAGTGATCATATCATCCTTGTCAGTGTTATCAGGTAAAGATTTCTCTTGAGGAAGGAGGACATTCAGATCAAGAAGGGAATCAAAGATCATTGTGCCATCATCATGAAGCCTCCAATATTCTCTAGGAGGCTTGTTGTTATGAGAGGGATCTTGATAACCTAATCTTGTTACATTTTAAACTTTTGGATTCTAATATTCTAAGAGTTGATGAATGCCATGTTTATTTGTTGTCACATCCTTTTTTTCTCAAGACAGTAAAACCTTTTCCATAGGTTTCTTCAAGGTTGATTGGAGTATTTGTTACCTTTTTATCATAAAATGGTTGAGGGGTTGTTTGTTTAGAATAACTAGGTTCACCTTGTGTAGGGAACTTAGGTTCTCTTTTTGTTTCACGATGTAAGTAACCAAGCATATCAAGAGGTGGGATCGTAGGAAGGTCTTTTTGTTTCATAGATGGATGTGTGCTGGGATGCATTGGCTTCGAGGTTGTCAAGGAATTCATTAAGGAACTTATTCATGCTATCATTATCTTCTCCAATGATGTCAACATCATGAGGAGGACATTCATGAGGAGTTGAAGGAGCATGAGGAATCTCAATGTCATTAGGATCAATTCCAAACACATAGCTTGACATGTCAACTAAGGATTTTAATGACATCCAAAACATATTAAAACACATAGCCATGATGCAAATGAATGAAAGGAAACTAGGTTCCGGCAGAAACTGGAAACAAAAGAAAATCTTAGAAACCGTAATAGAAATATTAAATAAAGATAAGAAAATGCACATTGGAAACACAAAAACCATGCAAGTGAAAATATGCAAGTGGGACTATTAAGCTCACCCGGAAGCAGGCTTAATTAGTCAAGGTTGTGATTTTGAGAATCTCAAAAAAAAATAATTAGATTTTAAGGATTTTGTTTTCGACAGATATAATAATAATATGTAGAATTTTGTAAATTTCTAAATGAAAATGCAAATAAAATGTAAGCCATATTAGCTCTTCGGGCTAATGAAAATTTAAAACACTAGGATGCATAAATTAAATTAAATGCAAAATGTAACTTAATGCCAATGTGGGTGCCATTCCCTAGGATGTGTTGCACTAAGGAATTGTGGTAAATAGAATGTCTGGAACATCTAGGTCACTGTATCGAATCAGTAAATTTTGGGTGAAGAAAGCACCTCCTTACACTTCTAGGGTTTTACACCTAAAAGGACAAATGTATCCCAAAAATCTAAGTGGTTCACTTGAGACTAATGCAAATATGATTGAAATATGTCTAAATAGAATGTCCTAGATGTAAAGAATTGATAAAAGAGATGGATTATTAATGCAAAATTAAGGAAATGGCGATGTTTGGTTTCCAATGATATGAAAAATGAACTAAAAATGCAAACAAAGGGTATGTGTAGGATCATGATGGGCCGTGGCAACATGAGGGTACGTGGCAGTATGTATTTGATGACTTTTTTACACCCTAAAATTGATTTAAACAAAAGGTTTTAAAGGAGATTCTTATGTTCCCAATTCAAATTTATAAATTATGTTTTACTTTGAATTTAATAAATAATTATTATTCATTTCTATTTTGAATTATGACTAAATCCTCACTGATAGGTTGGATTGAAAAAAATCTATAGCTTTCTAAAATGAGCATCACATTTTCTAATCCAAAACATGTGTCAGCATTCTATGCTTTGCATACTATAGGATTGAAAAATCTGCTTTAATTTCTCATGAAGTTTTGACTAAGTTAAGGTGGTCAAACATACAAGTTTTTATATTTTTAAAAGTTGTAATAAAATTCATAATTAATTATTTTTGGAAAGTTTTACAAAAAAAATGCATCAGCTACTGGGACATAAGTCCCCCACTTATACCTAAAATATGATTAAAAAAATTATCACTTTATTGTGGTTAGGTGTATTCCGGACAAACACCTACTCTATTTTTCCCCAAATTTGGCACAAATACATTGAACTTTCAAATTTTACAAATAGATTTAAAATAAATAGATAAACCTATAGTAGTTTAGAAACTACATTTAATTTACTACAGATTTTATTCTTACATATTTTTGAAATAATATAGATATCTTATTCAAATTTTTACATCAAGTTGCCTAACTAGATGATTTTTCTAAATTTTTTGCCACTTAAGGGCCTATTTTTTCCATGATTATCCTACACATACCCCAACCTATAATAGAAATAAGTGAGAATGGAGAAGTGCGCATGGAAACTACAATTTCATGCAAAGAGGCTCTAGAATCTGCATAAATTACTATTGAAGCCAACTAGGACACTTTATCCAAGTTGGGCGACTTAGTCCTGTTTTAGGGAAATTCTACCGAAACAGGTTTTAGCCAAAAGGGTATCCAAAAATGCAGAAAGCACTTTTCAAGCTCGGCAGTGGGACTAATTCACCACTAATGGTGACTTAGTCCACCTTCAACTTTTGGGAATTTTGAAGATGCAATTTGTAGCTCTCGGTCCACACTTCGGTTCCTGATAGATTTCTAAATCTGAATCTGTAAAATCTGGTCTGTAGGTGATCTCCAAGCTTCTTTTAGGGTTTTGTTGACTTTGAAAGACTTTAATGAATTTTTTACACCTTTTAACACCTTTCTCTTTGACAAATCTGCATACAAGACCTGCAAAACACACATGTAAAGAGGAGAAAAAGGGTTAAGGGTTAGTGAATAGGGTTTTTACTTGGTCAAAACCCATTTTGGTAATGAAACCTTTGAAAATGAAATGAAATGAAAGGGGAATGATAAAAGAACAACATGCAATGCTACAACTCACCAAACCCTTGAAGTAGAAATATGAAGATATGCATGTAGAAGCTCCAATTGATGTAGACTTGATAATGCCAAAGTGAATGCTTCATAATTGCTTGAATAATTAAGTGAATGAATGGAGAATTAAGGAGATGAGAAATAAGGTAAAAACCATATATTTATACATTATTATACAAAATTTCGTAAAATTACCACATAACAGGCCGACCTCAAGGTCTAGAAAATAATATCCCTTCAGAATTTTGAAATAATTTTGATT
This sequence comes from Sequoia sempervirens, assembly GCA_007258455.2. Classification (NCBI taxonomy): domain Eukaryota; kingdom Viridiplantae; phylum Streptophyta; class Pinopsida; order Cupressales; family Cupressaceae; genus Sequoia; species Sequoia sempervirens. Next base: position 84,874 of record VDFB02097246.1, read on the forward strand.
TTTGTGCTAAGTGGGACTAAGTCACCCCTAGTGGAAACTTGGTCCCAGTAGGGTATTTTTAATGGGTTAAGGAATTAAAGTGTATTAAATGATGTTTAATGGGATTATTCTTAGAAACAAACTTAAGTAGGGCCTATAAGTGTATGAAGGGGCCATTTAAACACAAGAAAGGGTCAAATTAATTATGACAAACCTAGAAAAGCATGAAAGTTTGTAACAATACTTTAAAAAACTTTGAAATAAGGTTTGGTGAGTAATAAAAAGAGGTTATTTAGGTGAATTATAATAAAAATATTCTAGAGAAGTGTGAAAGTGGGTTACAACACTTCACAACACTTTCAAAAGACATCATAGAATTCTTATTGATTCTCAAGGGTCCAAGACCTAATGTGAATGTGTTGACCACATTACAACATTAAATCTAGGATAAACTAGTCCAAGATCCATAAGAAAGACCCAAATTAGTGTAAAAATGTCCAAGGATACATTTTTTTGTGCTAGAATATGTAAAAGTAGGAAATTGAAGATACAAACAACCGTATTTGTTCGCAACTTCCAAGCCTCATTTGATACTCTTTTCCTTTCAAGATCTAGATCAAATGCACACATGAATGGAGCAAAGAAAGCATCATTAACTCTTCATAAATAGTCAATGCTCCCATTCAGAGTTATTTGTGGAAAGTAGTTATACACTCAAGTCATCCTTTTATTCCCCTCTATTGTCAAACCTTGAAAATTACTCATTGCTCTAGTAGCATATAGCAAGTAAGAATTCATGTAAAATTTCTATGTGGTGTGCACCTTGGCCAATTGTTCATGAATATCATCATTGATTTTATCACCCTAGAATATTTGTTGTTTCCTATTCAAAGTAATCTTGATGTCTAGAGACACATCCAGTTTTCAAAAGTGGATGAGGCAAAAAAACCCTACACTCTATTAAGAAGAGTGATTAGATCATTCACCTCTTCAATAAAATCACTACATGGTATATACTTGGGCCACTTAGAAACTCCTGGCTGAGGTGTCTTCAACCGTTTTTTGTTAATTTTCCACTTAGTAGTGTCTAGATATGTATCATACTCCTCTTATGCATATTCTTTAGTGATCTATTCATACCTATCATTTCTTCGACATATGAAATCCTTGTCAAAGAATTCAGTATCCAACCTCATAACCACATTTCCATTTACATCCTTGAAATTTTTTCTATCTTTGTCATAGTGAGAAGCAACTGAGTATGTGCAAGATCATGATGGGCCAAAAGTGGCAATATGATGGGTATGTGGTTGGACAACCAAATTTTATCCAAAATTGATGAAATGAAAATGGTTTTAAATGAGACTTCTCAGCTTCCACCAATACATGCAAATTATGCTTTAATTTGAATTTAATAAGTAATTACTATTCATTTTCTATTCAAATTATGACTAAAGTCCCTCATTGATAGGCTGATTGAAAACATCTATAGCTTAAAATATCGCCATTTTTGAATCCAAAACATGTGTCACATCTCTATTCTTCACATAGCTATAGGATTAAAAAAAGAAAAGTTGAATTTCATGAAGTTTTAACCAAGTTAAGGTGGTTAGACATATGAGTTTTTATATCTTTAAAAAAGTTGTATTAGAAAAATTCATAATTAATTATTTACTTTGGAAAAATTAAGCAAAAAAATAACATGCATCACATCAGGGCATGAGTCCTCTACTTATATCTAAAATATTATAAAAGCCATTAATATTTTATTGTGGTTAGGGTGGCTCTATTGCATACCTAATTTTGCTTCTTTTTCCCCCTCAAATTTAAGTAAATTGACTAAATCAAATTTCAAATTTTCACCAAATAGATTTTTTTTTTAAACAAACCTAGTATTTTGAAACTACATTCAATTTGCTACATATTCTATTCTTACATATTTTTGAAATAATATAGATAACTTATTCTGAAAATTTTTATGTCAAGTTGCCTAACTCTATTTTTTCTAAATTTTTTGCCACTTAAGGGCCCTTTTTTCCCATGATGATCCTGGACATACCCAACTTGCAAAATAAACTCTTGGTTTTCTTATTCAATAGGAAATGAGAACACCAATTGGATATTACTTTCAACAATGGACCTCATATCATTGTCCAACCACTACTTCATCATTGTCTCTAGAAATTTAGGCATGCCAACATGCCCGATTTTTGTGTCCTTTATCTCATTGATGTTTAATGAAACCATAATGGCCAAAAACACACCTTGATACTTGCAATTAGTTTTTTATTCTTTAATAGGATATGGAACTAACATTTGAAGATCAACTGACAAATGATTTTTTCCTTGCATGACAAGCAAGGAAATCTTGAAAAGTGTGCACAAGAAGTTGCATGAAATTTTTTGGCATCTTTGCAATGTTAAGAAACATTGCATATTGGAAAACACAAAGGTGGGAAATTTCAGAGTGATTCCACGAGCATGGAAGGCTTGAGTGTGATGGAGGTGAAAAATGGAGTGTCGATTGTCAAACTAAAAAAAAGGAGAAATTTCCCCAGTGTTAGAGAAATTTAGCTAAATGGTGTTAGGTCGCTAAAATCCAGTGCCTTTGTAGGTGGAAATGGTACAAAAAATGTTTAAGCGCTTAAATTTAGCACTTCAACAAGTGGATTTTGATTTATGCAATTTTTTTGCAAAGTCATTGAAATTAAATGACATTGCAAGTGGAAGTTCATTTAACTTATATGCAAAGTTAACAAAAATATCCAACATTGCATGTAGGTAAATCAACAAAGTACAAGGTGTGTGAAAAACTCCACCCTTGCAAGTGAAAGATAGATTTTCCACTCTTAAGTGTTGGGTTGAGAAAAATCTCCAATTACACATTGTGAGATGGGAAATTTAATGTAAAATCGATGAAAGAATATGTCTTAAATGCTTTCTTTCATGCTCAAACATGAAAAAAAGGCTACTCCAACATCAAGTTTATTAAAGTCATGTTTTGTGAAAAAAATCTGCAAAATTACACTAAATGATGAATAAACATGTCAAAGGAGTGAAAAAACTCGATCTTATATATGACATGGGCTTGGAAAAAAGCAAGATAAATTGACACTTGTATGGATTGGTAATGAATTTCACTGTCTTAGCATACAAGGTTAGGTAAGGATAATCATGCAATGATGGTGAATTCCACCATTGATGCATTTTTTAATAGTCTTGTAGTTTGTGCAAATTAATAGCAAAAAAATCAAAGAATAGCTTTGAGAATGGGTGGTTAGATTTCATGTTCCTTCATGTATCAACAAAAAAATTGTGTATGATTACATGAGGGAATCGACGGTGTTGGACCTTTAACTTATAGAAAAAAATATTTTACATTGTTGAGCAATGTAAGGGTTTACATAACTATATAAATTTATCATATGCATAGAGGATTTGAAAAAACAAAAACCCTAAGCCTCAAATTACAAAAGAAATCAAAATGAACTATACACAAAACAAAAAGGGGTCAAATAAAATTCAAAGTTTTAGTGATGGAAATGTGGATACCCACAAACATTTGAAAACCTAAAATAAAACATGACATAGTAAATACAAACATGTATTTCAATTTAAAACCTTAACACATGATAAAATGAAAGGAAATAGAGCAGGAATGATGACATACCTGGAAGAATAAGAAGAACCCTAGTAGAAATGATGCAAAAACGCACATGAAATCCATGCACAAAGAAAACCCAAAGCTTCAAATCAACTTTGCAGAAACAATTAGAGAAATGGGAAGGCACATAGTGGAATAAAAAATGAAATAATATGGAACAAAAACTAATTATAAGCCCCCAACATCATAGATGAAATCTTGCATTAAATGCCAACTCATGTGAAGCTAGGTTTGTAGGGGCAGGAAAAATCAATAGGTCAATGCAATTCTCAAAAAGGTGAACAATATGTAGGGTCTATGAAAGAAACTGACCTTGCATTTTTTTATTTTTTTTCTTGTAGGATCACTAAATTTTAGCACTCCTGCAAGGGGAAAAAAATTCTAACTTTAAAATAAAAATTTACAACTTGGACCAAAATGCAAATTTTGACAAAACTGAAAAATGATTGAAAAGACATTCCAAGGCCACACACAAAGGCTAATGTAATTTACCTCATTTTTCATGTTTAGAGTGTGTGGGCTATGAAACAAACAAGTTTCATAGGGGTTATCCCATGAATTTGCTCACCCGAATTCAAGGATAACATGATACAAGCAAAGGAACAAGTCATGTTTTCTAGATATCCACAAATAACCCAAAAATCCAACTCAAGACACAATGTGGCATTAAAAAGGATAATTAGTAATGTGTGGATCATTTGGATATGTTCCTTGAGCATCCAACAACACTTACGTACACTTATTTCATACTATCATGCAACCAACTACCACCACAGATCAAACATGAATTTAAAACTATATTCTAGAAAGATAGAATACTTAATCATGAGATATAGCATTAACATATTAGCTTGTGGACCACTTCAGCATATGATATTGGAACTGAGATACTAAATAGACATTGAAAGAACATTCACTAAGCCCCAGGAGCAGAGACATCAATGTGGAGAAATGTGGATAATTTTCGGACCATTCTAGACAACCAACAATACTGACAACCTTCCACAATTAAAAGACATATCCTTGGTAATACATATGACCTAAAAATATGGGACTGCAACATCCTTAAAACATTGACATTGAGTACCAAACTGAAAGAACAAAGCATAAAAAACAGAGGAATTCAAAGCATTCTCCCAAATAATACATCAGGAACATCAAGAGAGAGCATAATATATATTTTATACCTTCAACAACATCTCTCCACTATTAGTCATGCTTCTAATTCTCATCTTAATGCTTCTAATCCTCATCTAAATATATCATTAATAAATCAACTCTACTGACAACAATAATACTTAATGCAACTTTCTTTCACATGAACTTCAACAATTCTTCTTTGGATAAAGCATGGCATCCAACCATGAACTTCAACAATTATTCTTTGGGTAAGGCATGATATCCAACCATGAACTTCAACAATTATTCTTTGGGTAAGGCATGGCATCCAACCATCAAATTCATCAATTCTTCTTTGGATAAGGCATGGCATCCAACCATGAGCTTCATCACTAATGTTAGCCCAAACTAAATATAACAATGATAACTAATACCAAGGAGTAATAACTTACTACTTAAGTGTTGAAATTAGTGACAACCAATAATCAACGTTGACATCAATGACAATAATTGCTAACAATTCCCTCAAGTTTTGACATCAATGATAACAACTACCACCAATCTCCTCAACATTGACATCAATGACAACAAATTCCAATAATCTCCCCCTTTGACATTGATGGCAACACATACTTCTCACTCCCCCCATTTGAAATCAAGGACAAAGGGCCATACACTCTTGCACAATGTAGTAGGAAATTCTCAATCTTTAAAAATAAAGGGAAAAAGATCTTCAATTAAAGTAGCAACACATATTCCCCCTTTGACCAGTAGAACATCTTCTTCAACTAGCTATGCATACACACCAACTGCATAACATCTTTATGAATCCCCGTTTCTGTCAACTCCTCTAAGAGGTATCACTCATTAATCCAAGAGTAAATGATATGACATGAATTTCTACCCCTGGATCGATGCACCATTTATGCATCTAGTTAGAACAAGGAGGGGCAATAATCCCTAACTTTTTCCACAAATACTCAAAAGTATCCTTTGAAAGTACCTTAATGAAAATATTTGCAATCTAGTCATTGGCAGGCACATACTCCATTTTGACTTCATGTTTTGCAACCTTCTCTCTCACAAAGTGTTACTAGATTGAGATGTTTTGAGTTCTTGAGTGCACTACCAAATTATTGGAAGTGTTAATTGCATTGGTATTGTCACATATTATATGAATAGGTTCATCATAAACCAGGTCACATCCTTCAAAGTATGCTTCATCCAAAGCACATGAGTACAACAAGATGCTCCAACAATATATTATGATTTTGTTGTGGACAAAGAAACTGAATCCTACTTTTTACTAAACCATGAGACCAGTTTGTATCCCAAAAGGAATGCACTTCCACTTTTACTTCTCCGATCACCAACACAACCTACCCAATCAACATCAATAAATGCACTAAGAGAGAAATTTTGATCCTTTTTGTACCATAGTGCATAATATAGAGTACCCTTCAAGTATCTAAACATTCTTTTCATAGCTTTCTCAATGATTTCTTAGGATTGGCTTGAAATTTGGAAACCAAACATATCGCATGTAGAGAAAACCTAACAACTATACCAACTCATGTAATTGATCAGATCAAGCACCAATTGATGCAAATATCAGATATATATGTTTTTAAGAATAGATAGTAATTGTAACACAATATTATCTAAAAGTATAGCTTTGTGGCACACCAAATCATCTCATACAACAAGCTTCCATGCACTAAACATATTCAAAAATTTGTATGGAAAATACTTTGCTTCTAGAAGAATATAGAGCATTCCAACAAGCCTTCAACATTTCTTCACTATGCCAGTTTGGAGCTTTGTCACTAATATCTTTCACTTCAAAAGGTATAAAGACTTGAAAAATTAGATATAATACCTTCACACCTTGACTAGATTAAATTTTTCACTATAAGGAAGAACCCTTTTCTATGGAGAGGAGCAAACCAAAATATCTTGACTTCGCCGAAGAGAATACACTGTGAATGCCTTATTATTTTGAGACTTTATCCTTATGTGCAGTACAAAAAACTAGAATGGTATGAATTAGATCAAGTGTACCAACCTTCACACACCATCTACCTTCACCAATATCTTCAATGAAGGTCCTTTTTTCCAAAATAGATCTACACACTGACTCACCTGATTCAAATATTGTCTCATTCTAAAATTTTCAACACCTTTTCTTTTTAGGGGAAAAAATATTTTTCAAGTGAAATCTTCCCCTGAGATAATGCTATATCTTAGTTTATCTTAAGATCTTGTGTAGAGCACACAAGTTCACAATCATCCTTCTTCTCATGGTCTTCCTTCCAGACTTCTTAATTCCCCTTCTTTTGTTGATTACGAGATTTAACCTTTTTCTAAACTGGTGGCTTAGTAAAGCCACCTTTGTAGTAGCTTTTTATGTCCCATATTATTTCATTTGTAGCACACAATGTTGTTCTCTGCAAAAAGGTTGTTTCTCTTCACCTTGGATCTACACTTATTATCCTTGTGACCATAGTTGTTGCAACCATAATATTATCCATGAAATAAAATATTATTGTTTCTTTGAGGCATAAATAATCTTCTACCCATGTTATCATTACTTCTTCTAACTCAATAATCAACAACCTTATGTCCAAAAGTATTGCAAGAAAAATAAGTAACCTTGACAGGATTGATTGAACCTAGAAAGAGCATGTTGTTTTGTAGATGGAGTACTTCTAAATCCTTTTTTTCTTCTAGTTAGGATTGGATCCACTTTGTTTCTTTCCATTCTGAATAGTCTTTATATCTCTAGAGCCATTCTTTTTAGAGTCTTTAGTGTTATCTTTTTCCTCTTTTATTTTAGGCCTTTCAAATGTTTTGGATCCATCCTCAAGACCAAACTTCTCTCCTTTTTCAATTTTTCCCTTTTCTCTTTTTAGGGCATTCCTAAGAGTGACAATCTCCTTTGTCAATTTATATGCCAAGTTCTTCTATGTCCACCCTCTGTGTTTTTGAATCATATTTTTGTTTATCAATTCTATGGTTTTTTGGAAATATCAACAATTTGTTCTATTTTCATAATTAACCTAAGAACATCATTGCATCATAAAATTAGGTAAATTAATAATCAATTAGTCATATCAACACATCAAACTAAAAATAGAATGAAACCTTGATCCACCATTTTGGCTCTTCCATTCAAGTTTGTAGCCAAGTGGGCATTGAGATCACTTTTAGTCCCTTTTTCTTTTGTTATATTAGAACTACTCTGATTTAGGCAATACATCCCTTTTTATAATATCATAATGCCCAACTCTTCTCTTTTTAAAAATATCTCAATATAATTGATATTTAGATATTTAACATTCAAATATAAGAAATGAGAATATTTCAAATAGACATACATGTCTAGACATATACAATTTGCATACAATCTAGTAAAGTAAATTCAAAATAATATAGAGGAAAATAGTAGTTCTCACCTTAGTCATGCAATTGGTGTGACTAATGATCTCCTTTTAGAAGGTTTTGTAGTCACCATATATTTTTATAAAGGAAAACAACATTTGAAAATAATAACCTTCGACTATTTAGACAAGTGATTAAATATTGGTATGAGAAGATTTATTCGATTACATGATGAAATTGTTTTTAATTTTATTTTATAAATAAAGTAGAATTTATGACATATAAAAACATGGATTATGATGACACCTTCAATTTTTACAAATTTGAAGTGCCCATGATGAAAAATTTTGCTTTGCACACTCAAAAATGCCCCTGAAAAATATGCCCTAGTGACCTACTTTGGAGGGTCATAATTTGGATCCCATTTTCTTTCATGCCAAATACTTTGGTGAGTGTATTCATTTTTCATGTGTGATCATGTATGTTTGAGTTCAGCCTCATGTGATGAGTTTTGATAAGTTTTCGAAGATCAAAGTTGGAGGGTTTTGGGATGGTTTTGTTGTTTGCATACTCTCAAGCCTACGAAGTGGCCTCCTATTCAAACTAACATTTCATGGTTGGATGATATTCATGTAAAATTGATTGGTTCTCTACATTCCCCTAACATTTATATGCTCCCTATTCTGGTTTCAAAGTATCAATATCATATTTGATATTTTTAACAGGTCAAAAGCAAATGCAGTTTGCTCTATTTTTACACTTGCATTTTCTAAATGTTTCATGGAGGTCAAATTTAACCCTTAATATCTTGTGAAGAATGTGAATTGGAGGAAAGACATCTTTCACACATACTCAATGGACCTAAATTATTTAGTGTTTCCAGTGGCAATTTTCTAGGAGGTGATTTGATAAATTTTTCAGGGAGGTGACTTGGTGTGCTCGAGTTGATCTCTGATAGGTGTAGTAGAAAATTCTGAGTGAGCCACTTTGGCATTTAATATCTTGCAACTGAGGATGTATTTTTCCAAGCCATTTTTTGCACTAAATTTTTGGTTCAAAAGTTGATGTAGGAGCATCCAAGGTGTAAGGGCAATCTTGCATCACCCAAAAATAGTTAAATTTCAAGTTTCTCAATTTTTATATTTTTTTACATTTTGATACCCTTTCCTCCTAATGAAATTCCCAATTTATGGTTTTTATTTTCATTCCTCGGGTGGAAAGA
>VDFB02097246.1:94338-109482 GCA_007258455.2 Sequoia sempervirens
GTTTGATGACATATTGTCCCAATTACGCGAATCAAGAAATGAGAAGATTAAGGGTAAAATTATGTTTGAAGGCCTTGGAACAGACAAGGGTATTGTGGACCGACAACATGCCATCAAGGATGTAGAGGTGCCAGTCACTGCGTGGGATTTATTCAAATATTGACCTTTGAGAAGAGGAATACCAGTGTCCCCACATGCAATGATTGGAGGCTAGAGATGGGAAAACACGATGTCCCAAATGTGTATCTTGGTGTTGACCTACTGAAAGCTTTATTTGCCAACTATGACCCCAATATCTAGGTCTTGAGGTCACATACCAGTGTCAAGATGATTGACCTCACCCATGAAGGAATCAATGTGGTCTTGAATTTGAACCTTGATGTTCATGAGCCAATTAACCTCAGTGCACTAAAGGAAGAATATGAGAATAAATAGGCAACTTTCAGGGTCACAATAATGTCTAATTCCATGGGAAAAGGAAGGGGAGGAGCAAGATAAGACTTACATCATCTGATTGGGAACCCTTCCCAGCAGACATGTTTGAGTTTTACTTTGAGAGGTCTTACTACACCTTATTCCAGATCATAGGATTTGACCCTCCTAAGAAGATTCCTATGGAATTTATGTATATGGAATCCAATATCCAGCATATGATGGTAAACAAGTTGTATGACTTTTCCACTTACTTGTCTAATGAAATTCACAAAGGGTTGGTGGCTCTCAAGTCTGGTTAGATATGAGTGAGGTTTTGGTGGCACTCCTTGTTACTACACATGTTCCTATTCAAAAGAGCAGATTATTTTAGAAAATATATGACATTGAAAATGAGAGATGAAATAAATGAACGCCTCCCTGTCCAAACATGGACTCACCTCTTGGATATGCATGATTCAGGTTTCAGTTTTATCACTTTTACAAATTTGTTTGGTGCAAGGTTGAGAGGGTATTTGGTGAGGAATCCACCAAGGATTCCTAAAGAATTGCATGATTTATTAAGGCCCATGGAGAGAAGGCCTAAGTTGGGAATTTACCACAATTGGGGTGATATCATCCCTTATCCAAATTGCACTATCATTAGGGTATATGGAAAAAATGTTTCTCCTCATGTTTTTCCAAGGGATGTGCCATTGAGGATTGGTTTTCTAGAAGTCATGTGGCAGCTAGGAAAACTTGAAGATTCACACCATGCAAGATAGGAAAAAGGAAATCTTTTCCCTGCATACACTACATTTTTTGATTTTATCATGATTAAGGATAGGCGGAAAAAGTCATTAAAATGATTACACCTTTTGGTATGAAGTATTGAAGACCAAGGAATCATGATCCTGAAGGGTTCATTGCAGCATTGAAATTAAAAATCAAAGGGGAAGTTTTGGCATAACTTCTTCTTCCCTAAGGAATAATTAGAAATGAATTTGACTTGATAAAGGCAGAGGGGGGAAAATTAAAATGGTTGGAATTACTAAATTGGATCAAGCAAGGAAGGAGAAGGATCCCAATTTCAAAGGAACTTATAGGGATATTGATGATGAAATATTGAGAGTGGAGAATTTTGCAAAATTTTGATAAGGTGGTGGGGCATCTTAAAGAACAAAAGGAATTTCCTGATAAGAGAAAGTCTCTTGTGGTTGAAGAAAGACCAACTTATCAACCACCTCAGAACCAACATGTCTTCTCAAGAAGAATACAAAATGGGGTTGTGAGAAAATAAGAGATTATTGCTACTCCTACTCATTCAAAGGAGTCAAGAGCACCCTACCCCGTGTATCATTTTCCACCATCTCCACCTCCAATGTCACCTCCTCCATAAGTCATTGAAATTGACTCACCTCCAAGGGAGCCTACACCAAATAGGAGAAAATTTGAATTAGAAAGATTAGTTGATTATTCCCTAGATTTTGATGAAGAAATATTTGTCACAATAGATGAAATAATTTAGAACATGTCATCACCCCCAAGGGAGATGAACTTTCCAGTTCAACAACTCATGATGAATGAGGTTGTTCTAATAGGAATTGACAACACTGATGATGTGAGGGAAAAGGATCACAAGGAATTTATGGATGATGACTCATTTTTCAAGATAAAGGTTTATGAAGAATTTGTGTGGAGAACAAGGAGAGATCAATATGATGATAAGGTAAAGGGATGGTTGATTATCCTGAATTACCAATAGATGTGATTTCCTCAAGATTCCTTATTGAGATGAAGGGAAAGCAGAAGGATATGACACCTGTTGAAGGCAGGAAACTAGTAAGAGAAAGTGGTTTGCTTCTCTTACTGAAGTGGGATATGGAATCTACCATAGCTTTTGATACTATGAGAAGATAGGGTTCGAGAGTGTTTTCAATAGATGAGGAGGCAATATGTGCATTGTAGGGGCCAGCCTTTAGTCTTGAATGGGAAACATTGGAAATTTGGGCATTAGCTCGAAACACTAGAAAGCCTGAAGCTGCAGAGCCTATTGTAGATGTGAGAGGAGGATTAATAATAAAAAGAGTTTCAAAAACTCCAACAGTAGAAGCAGCTACTTTGGTACTGAATGTGGCTCAATTCACCAAGGCCACTATTGAATCCTTACAAGAGAAATATGATGTTGAAAATAAAAGGTATAATGATTTATTAATCTCTTACAATAAGGATGAGCAAAGAATTAGAGAACTGGAATTTCAAAATGAGATGCTAAAGCAACAAGTACAATCATTGCAACCAGTTCCACCTATACCACAAGTGGAAGATAATGTTCCATCTTCTCCACCACCTCCTCTTGTCCTTTCACCTCCTTCACCATTAATGGAGATGGTGGTGTACAATAAATAAAATGTACCACTTGCATATCATGCCCCAAGCACTTCAGTAGCACCTCCCCCAATAGGAAGAAAAGTAAGAAAAAAGGAATTAATTGAGGAGCTAGAGGCATATGAAGAATTATTTGCATTATATAATGATAACAACATTTTTATTTTTTCTAATGTTTTGGAACATTATTTAGAAAAGGAAATAAAAAGAGTGAGTAGTGTTCACTCAAATTATTCTTTAATGTTTAATTCAATAAATATGTTTGAAAAGGATAGATCAATTGCTATTCCACTAATGCAAACATGGGTTCCAAGGTTGGGTGCATTGAAGAGCATGGTTATACAGTCAACACATGATCAAAGCAAGACAATTCAAATTTCCCTTACATATAAGGCGGTGAAATAAATTATTGATTGTCAAGGGTTAGTGGATCCATTAGAGAAAAGGATCAAAGCATTGCTCGGGAAATTTGATGAGAATGATCTTTGCCTCTTGCCAGATATTCTTCATAATAATGGAGATGTCAAGACTTATGATAAATGGAGAGCTCATATGAATGTTGTTATTGTTGCAGAGGGTACCCTAATTTGTTAGCATGGAGATGTTAAAATATATATGTTAAAGGATAGCATGAACAAGTTGTCTATCACCAAAACATTCCTTAAGGAGTTTAACAAAGATGCAAATCAGATAATCACAAGATATGGTCCTTATAGAATAAAAGATGAATTCACGGCCTTCAATTGGTGCTCATAAGAGGATTATATTTCTTGCAACAAGAAGTACAGTGATATTCCTTATTTTTAACATTCTTCAATGGTAATGTGGCAAAAATTTTGGTCTATTTTGCATATTCAGCAATCTCAGTAGTCTTCAAAAGCATCAAAAAATGTATTTTGTCATCTTGCACAATAGTATTTTACCTTCGCCTACCAGCTCAGCTTTCTCAGGTCCATAATGAGAAGAATGAAGAAAGGAAGCAACAAAAGCATCAACTAATTGCTTCAGATATTTTGGGAAGGCATGATGGACGTAACAAATTTTATAACTGCCTTGTATTCGGAATATTCCCTCCACAAGCTTGTAGTTGCACCTGTATTTTGAAATGTAAATAAGTGTCAAATGAAAATGTGACATGGGAAATGGCCCAAATCTTTTTTCTCCCTAGTTTTATAAAAGGGGATTCAAGGCCATTTACATGGGTTGTTCATTAATTTTTTTGAAGAGATTTTGTAATACAAAGCGCAGATACTTTTTTGTCCAAGTTTTTTCTAGGGTTTGAGTTTTGAGTCTTTGTAATTGTTAATGTTGTATAACAATACTATCATTTCTAGAATATAATGGCATATTTCCAAAGCCAGTGTTCTCCAATTGTATACTTCACATTAATTATGAATGAAATGAATCAAAGATCATTCAATTCATCTTCATTGTCTTTCCTTTGAATGTTTATTTACTGTTAATGCACTTGTTCAAAGAATGAGTTAAATTTTCTTTAACAAGGATAAAGATTTATGTGAATTTATACAGGGATCATTTAAGTATTATTGGTTTAGATTTCTAAGTTTAGTGATGTAATGCATCATTAAATAGCTCTGTTATGTTTAGATGGAATGTTGTTATATGTTTTCAATTACATTGGTTATGACTCCATACCTTGGGATAAGACACTAGAATCACCATTAAATGTGTCTATGTTACATCTTCTTGGTATTTCACAAAAAATACATTCTAAATAAATATATCTTTGCTTTTTGTTTGGAAATGTATGTTGAAGTGAATTTTTACCATATTTTGATGCTTTAGAATGTTAAATGTTGTAAAGGATTAGCCAGATCTTTGAATTTTTTCATCTATCAAGCAGCACTTAGGGGAATATTTATGTTATTTTACAATGTATGAGATAATTGGCACAAGAGTATCTTAAGTTACATTGTAGGTCCATCACCCTCCCAAGTTTTATAGAGCCCAAAGTGTAGAGGGAAATTTTTGCAAACTTGCACCTGTTCGTTGGCCAATCCTTCCATATAATTAACCATTGGAAATGGAAATTTCATAGATTATATGTGAGATTAGCTTGGGTATTAAAAAATCACCAATGGTCTGCCCCCGCATATTCTTCCTCACATTCAACCCCTACCAAAGGGTTGCAATACTCTTTCTTTTTGCTCTTCCTTTCACTATCCTCTTTCAAGAGAAAATTCTTCTTCCCTCATCTCTCTTCCCACATTCTCACTTCTTCTTTAATCTTCTCTTCCAATACATTTACTTCAACCTGGATCTTTTCAAATTCTTCACAGTGCTTCCTATTTTCCTCTTCTTCCCAATATTTTTACTAGAAAAAATTCTCATGGGCCTCCTCATGACCCATCCCATCCTCTCAGGTATAAACTACCTCACGTATGGTGATCTGTCTACACACTATAATCATCTAACTTCATTTTCCACCCATAGGTCCTAGCATAGGTTTCCTCACATTTGGTGCTTTTCCTATATGCTTAGAATATCTGGCTCTGATACCACTTATGCAAACAAGAACCAACCTCAATCCACATACTCACAAGTTACAAAGATTAAACAAAGAGAAACCCTTAAATTCAATTCTAAAAACTTCTTTCAACTAGGTTGAATCAATTACAATTTTATTCAATTCAATTTAAGAAACAAATTTGCACATGAAATGGAATTTTCTTGGCTCTTCCTATAGCTTTTTCTCGTGCCCGAAAGCCCTCTTTGTTGTTGTTCAGACCTTCAGATAGCTCCTTATTGCCTTCTCCTTTTTTTCTCTCCCTTTCTTCACCTCCACACAACTCCTTGTAAAATCTTCTTGCACCTCCAAAATCCCATGCTAGCCCTACAAACTCTACCACCCAGCCTCCTCCCCCCTACTCCCACATAGCTACTTGTTTTAATTGTTTCAATGAATGCCCAAAATGTGGAAACCTAACTTCCCATTTCCCATTCCCCCACTTCCCCAATTTTTAGTGTGCTATTTCTCTCTACTTAGGCCCCTTTACTTCCTTGTCTTTGTGCCATAAAGAAGGAGTAGAAACCTATCAACATTGGTTCTTAATTTGTAAATTTTAAAAACTAAAATTGACACATTGGAATGCCTTCAAATAACCTCTAAACGGGAATTTTAAATGGGCATTAATTTGGATGAATTTAGTTTATGAAAATATCAAATTATTTGCATCAAATGACCCACTTGTATTATTATGAATAATTCCTTAAATATGTAATGGTAATCTGGAGAAAAACTAATTGACGTAATTGCAACAAAGAGAATCAAGTGTGGACCCAGGCGCCAACAGGTGAAAAATAAAAGTTCTTCATTTTGTCCAAGATGGAACTTTGACTTCCTCAAGTCTCCTGTAGAAGTATTTTTCCCAAGCCTCGAAGAATTTTGAAATTTTAAACTTTTTCTAAATCACTAGCATAGAACAAAAAAAAAAAAATTCTCCAAGACCAAGAGAAATCAGACCTTGAAATCTTCACCACATTTATTGGAATGCATTCAAAAATTTCCCTATAAAAGGATTCACATTCAAACCTCACAAATTTTCTTGAACAATTATTTTCCTGAAAATTGCCTATTGTGTGCTAAAACAGTCAATAGGCGAAAACTAGTTTCTTGCAAATTTGACCACTCCAAGAGCTTTCCAAGGCTAAGAGATGTCAAATGAAAGCCAAAAACACACCAAAATAGAAATTCAAACCATAAAATTATTTTTGGTTGATGTTGATTGCTAATATTCCTGGATGCTCGTACATCATAATATTATATAATACTTTATTAACTTATGAAAAAATAGTTACATTTTAAATGTAATAAATAATTTAATTTTCTACTAGGTTTAGATCGAGCATTAAATCCATTGAAAGACATAGATGATCATTCTAGGTGTCATGACAAAGAGTGGGGCTTCCCCAAGTTGCAATCAAGGAGTTATTATAGCTTGCCCACTTCTAGAGTAAACCCTTGAAGTTAGTGAGAGTTAGTCAATAGGCTCATAATTCTCCACATTATCAAATTTAATAATAAATTATTTTAAATAATAAATAATTTATAATTAGTATATTAATTGCATTAAAATATATAAAATATTATAATGGAAGAATTAAGATCGCTATATTTTAGATTACATTAAAGAATATATATATATTGTTATATTTCTGTATAACATAATTTAATTTACAAAAAAATGACTTTATTATTATTTTTAACATAAAGAATTATCAAAAAAAAATTAGGTTACAAAGTAGGGATGCCCATCTTAAAAGGCTCATGACACACCAATTCAAAAAATATATGAAAATCCAAAAAAAACAATAATAGACAATCAATAGAAAGGGGGAACTCTTCAAACCCCATAGATATGGCATAGGCACTCATTCCCCTAAATTTTGCAAAAACTTTGAGTATCAAACCAATAGATAACGGTTTACTTTGTGCTAAAAAAGGACCAACAAGAAAACAACTTAAACCAAATAAAAATAGCAATGTTAACCATAAGGGAACAAAGAGGACCATAACAAGAACATATACACTAGCCAAAGTCAAGAGTCTGGGGAAGCCTTGTAATCAACAGTCACAAGAGCACCAAAATCAATATCCAGTCCTAGGTAGGGAATTCCTATTATATATAATTTCAACCTTATTTTCATTTCAATTAGATGTTGATTTGGCCTATAAATCAACAACTTTCTTTCCTTCCCTTCTCATACAATTCCACCTAACAACTTTGAAGTCAAAAAATGGGGATGTTAATGATTTTTTTGTATTCATTCAACTATCACTATTCAAATTTAAAGGAGTCCTACCTTTTGAAATGATAAATCAATATTTTAGAGTCAAATTCCAAACCAATATCAATAAAATTCTTTGCTTAACTTCTAACAAAGTTTGGAAATTTCCCATAGCTTCAATGAAATTATTAGATGATACCAAAACTACTAAAAAACCAAAAACTAATCATACCATTATGATCCCACAAACACCTCTCATGCCAAAATTTCTATAATTGTATTTTGAAGTGCCATAAATAGTAATTCTAACCAAGCCTGGAGGGGATGTTCCCATCAAATTATATGATGTTCTTCAGGTTTATAATATTGGTAGAGGAAATGGAAGGATAATCTACAACTTCCAAGTCTCATAAGAATTATGAATTCCTGCCGAGAAATTTCCTAATAATCACAAATCCAAACTTGATAAGTTTCTTTCAAATCTGTCATTATTCTACTCCAAACTTGATCGATTTGCCTAGTAGAACCATTTAAAATCCTTAAATTACATTCCAACTAGATATTCTAGCATATTAGATGAGGACTAATATCATGCAATATATTAAGGGCTTTCAAAGTTTCAAATAGGGTAATGCCTAATTCACAAGAGACATTTTGTAACGCCCGCCGTGCAAACCCCGGAGAACACACACACAAGCAAATAATTTTTTTTTTAAATAATTAAATTAAACATGTAATAACATTTAACTATAATCACATAGCATATTACATAACATTAACACACCTAGTTCTCTGGGGCACGCAAGGATTACACCGCAACAACTAAAAGGAAATAAATATAAAGATTACAACATAACCACTTACATAATAATAATAACCAAGAATAAGGACACATCCATTAACCATGAGGCAAGAATAATAAACATCATATAATACATCCATGATAAATCTCTTAATAAAGATACAAATGCTCCTAACTATTACATCATCATTTTAAGGTTACATTACAATCTCTGATAAATGAATTACATTGAATTTCCCAACATGGGGATTGATACAAGAATAATGAGATATGAAATACAAGTGATTACTGGTACAACTCCACTGCAGAATGCTGAGAAGATAGGATGCTGATGGGGAACCCAACGGGTGCGGAGCACGTTCCACCCAACCATGTGAATTACAAGTAACTCACCCTCCGTGCTCAGAGGTGACGAGGAAGAGAACCCGACCATGAATGTCAACTGACTCAACAACAACATAGAACAAACAAGTACCACACAAGGCATACAATGAACAACCATCAATGTTCACAAATCACATGACAAGTTAAAACTATGAAACTCATCACAATTAAACAAGGTATCACAATTTATACAAGTAACTAAATAGAAATCATAAACCAAATTCACAAGTATAAGAAACAACATAAAGATTACGATATCCAGAAGAATCGCAACAACATCCAAAATACATTTCCAAATAAATTAGAAACAATAAAAAGAACATTATTCCTTATAAAACTAAAACAACCATTCAATACACAATTCTAGAGGCAACCAAAAACAAGGCAAACGGGTGTCAAGTGGGGAGGGTAATCGAATAGCTCTCATGGGATCCCCTAGCACTTCCTCCAACTGAGGCACCGACACCCATCTATGGATTCCCTAGCCCTCGAAAATAACATAAAGATACAATATCTAGAGGCAACTACAAAATAGAACACAAGAACCAAGAACAAGGGTGTCTAGTGGAGAGTGTCATCGCATAGCTCTCATGGGATCCCTTGGCACTTCCTCCAACTGAGGCGCCAGCACCCATCTATGGATCTCCTGGCCCTTCCTCCTAACTGAGGCGCTAGCACCATAGGGTAGCTAATGCAGAGCCGATAATCTCTCATGAAGATGAGACTACGACTTTGCCAACCATGGCCTACTCAGTCTATCACTAGTCTACGGTAGCCCTAATGCATAGAAGAGGAATCCAGTTTTAATTATCTTGTGTGTTTTACTACCCATCCCCCTAAATTCTATTTTTAGGTTATCACTTGTTTAACTACTCTTACGTGGGTTCCCCTAAGCACTTCCTCTTACCCGAGGCGCCGGTGCCCACGAAGAGCCACTCTCCCTATGACCCCTAACATATCTCAAAGCAAGCAAGGGTTGAACTAACACATATAAATCATAAAACCAAAACCAGATACATGAGGCATTAACCATCTCGCAATTACTCATAATCAAAAGTCTTACAAACCCGTTCAACCCTTCCTAACATAACACCAATAATGCTCAAAAGCATAAACAAGGCGAATAACACTCTAAATAACAAGCCTCTGGAACAAGGTTTTCATAGACCAACACGGTTCCCACATTGACAACACTAAACAAAGAAAACCATAACATAAAAAGAAAATTCAGATTACATTTACAAGGTTGCACCATTATGCTTGATTCCAATCCCGATTATGTAATTAAATACAATTGTCTCAACAAGGTCTACAATCACAGTTAAAGTCTAATTCTTTCCTAACAAATTACTTTAACCAAAACAATAATAAACAGTGCCATTTTAAAATATATCAAAATTTCTAGAATAAAAACAACATTGGATATTCAACTCCAATACAAAATTATATTCATAAATATAATAAACTAACATTAAAATTAAATAATTATAATCCATTTTTGAATAAATAACATTACATAAACTGATTATAATTTATTTATAAAATTCATTATAATTATATTTTTAAAATTATAAATACCTATAAAAACATAAATATATATATATATATATATATATATATATATATTTATATTTGAAATAAATAATAAACAAAACTTTAAAAAAATAAACAAATATAAAATAAACAAATGGTCGTAGCCTTATACTGCGCATGGCAGTCTTATTGACTGCTGTGAGCAGTATGTACAGGGGGTGAGGGCTGAGGGTACGGCTTCGGCCATCCCTTCGCCCTCCCCTGCACCTTTATTATTTACTTAAAACAAGTTTTTATTTTATATAATATTACCAATCCGTCTGGTACAGGCACGAAATCCGACAGAAAATAACACCATTTCTATAAGCTTTAATCAATTAAAAAAAATATATAAAAATGAATATGCGATTATATAAATATATAAATGTGGACAATATTCGAGTAAAAGAAACAAAAGGACAAAAATTATAAAAATAAATGACAAAACAGGACGGCCGGCCAGATACTGGTTCAGCTTGGAACCCAAAGAAAATAATTAAATCTAAAAACTATTTTGTTTATTTTCTTGGGACAATGATAACCAAATTAATAACTCAATATATAAACATAGATATGTATTCTGCACTAATATTATGGATATATTTTTATATTTATGTATATATTTTTCACAAAACTGAAACCTTTAAGAGGACAAGTTCACATTCAGCTGTAAGCATAGTAAAATCTAAATATTCAGATATTTATATATATTAGAGTATAAAGTCTAACCTTATTTTTTTCAGAGAATAAACTATAAACAAAATGGGGATGATGATGAAATTTGTTATCAAATACTTCTTTAAAGAGTTTTCCCACAGATAAATTCTATTTATCTAACTTTCAGAAAATATTCTTTTACAAGCAAGATTGATTCTAACACACATTTCTACTCGTTTTCTTGCAGATTTAAAAACAAACAAAGAGAGAAAGAGGGTGGAACCTGGAGTCCTACGCTCTCAAAAATCTGATGTTGACTGCCTGGATCTGATGGCCTCTACAAAAAGCTTCTCGTTCCGGCTTCAAAATCTCCTTTACACACTTTTGTGCTCCAACTCGAATCCAATCCTTTGTTCCAAAGACAAGCCAATATCTTCTGCAACTTCTGTTACTAATATCCTCTGTGTGTCTAAACTTCCAATAATTCTTCATTTTTAATAAAAGATATTCTCAGTTTCTTCTAAAAACTCTAAAAATCAAAAATAAAAGAAAATAATTCTTTAAAAGCAAGCTTTTTACTCAGATCTGTATTCTTATTTTCTCTCACAACTTTTTCCATTCTTTTATTTGTTTTATTGTTTTAATTTCTATTTTAACCACTTTTCTTGCACATCACATTATCTATTTAATTTAAATAATTTATTCTAATAATTATCCTCCAACAGATAATTGATTAAAATAATTAAAACACATTTAATATTTAATTATCATTTAATAAAACACATGACCTTATAAAATTAAATAGAATATTTAAATATTTTCATACAAATAAATCAGCATTAAAATAAATAATTATTTCGATCATTTTAATAAAATAAATCATTACTTATAAAATGCCACCTCAAGTAAAATACGACAAAACACAAAACACAAACACAAAGGACGACAATTACACAAAAATGAACAATACCAAACAAATGAGATGATCTGACATCATGGGACAGGATGACTTCATCGTCACCTCTGTTTCAACATTTAGCCATTGGGCTATTGGTGCTCGCCCTGTCCTACCGAAATAGGTGGAATCGAGACTTGTACCTACAATACCTGCATACAGATGAAGTCGTGTACATGTGCATACATATATATATAAAATCGAAGCATTAAATTAAAGTATTGTATTGTGAGAAGGAATCGCAACATAGTAGGGCACTCGCGAACAAGTGATGCCATATTGTCCTTCATCACACCTATTCTAACAATTATAATATAACCAATAAATCAACATTTCTAACTAACAATCATCTCATAACATATCTAATTAAATCACTGCATCATATCATAATTCTAAAAAAAATCAACTAATATAACCAACCATAATGTCATATGAAATAATCATGTCCATAATGAAATAACATCATCATCAAACATCTAACCAACCAAATCAAACAAGAATAGTATCATCATAGTCACAAGTAGCAAACGAACGCATAGAAAAATAATAAATCCAAACAGTAAGAGGAGGGGTATTACACATTTGGATAGAATGATAATTGTTCCACGGAATTCCTATCATATCACACCATAAATGACAAAGGAAATTAACAAAGGGGAAAGCTAAAAGGAGATGTTTTATATCCTCTTAATCCTAAAGGAAAAAGATACATCTATTTAAACCAACACCACATTTTTGGATATTCTCTTGATAAAAAATTTATCTAAAGATGGTAACCATATGAAAGCATTAACCTTTGGCTAGCATTTAGGATGTCAAAACTTATTCCAAATGTTACGGGTTCTTAACTTCAAGGTTTTCCACCAAAATATTTTTATAACCTATTTGCATTAAATCATAGATCCTATCAATCCCCAACCAAGGATGTTAAAATCCCTATCAAAAGAGAATTTATGGAAGGCTAAAATATGGGCTAATCAATCAATATGAAGGGGAAATTGTTAACCTAATAAAAACCCTTAGGTTTCAATTTCCAAATCCCAACACCATCTTACATGCTATCACATTAAAAATTAGAAACATAAATCCAACCAAATTTAACATATTTATATTTTAAATCAAGGAGGTCACATGGAGGTAACTATATTGATCCTATGCATCTTCCCAGAAAAGAGAAAGGTCACATTTTCTAAAAATCTAGAAGAGGACAACTTTTAAAATATCATTTCCTAGATTCATTTTTTCCATATTTGAGAACCCTTTCCAAGGGTTGGCATCCTAGGAATGAAAGAAATATTATCTAAATTAAAGTACTTAGGCCTAAAGATTCTCCACCATAAGAATTTTTCCTCCACACACAATCTCCAACACAATTTGGTGCCTAAATACATGTTGTTAAAGAGGGAATATCTCATAACTAATTTTCCTCTCTTATGGGCTAATAATTTTTTTCCTAGTTAACCAAATTTCTTCTTTTGTTTTCTTATAGTTTTCTTCCCAAAAAACTTTCTTGTTCTATGTTCCAAATCATAAAGGATGTCTTTTGAAGCCACAAGAGTCATAAATCTATAAACTGGGAGAGCTTGTATTATGGCTTTGAGAAGGAATATGCACTCAATCAAATGAAAGATATTATTGTCCAATAACAACAAAATCCATCATAAAATTCTTGTCTTTTTTCCCAAGGCAATAGGAGAAATAGGGATACCAAAATATCTTAAAGGAGCAAAAGAAACCTGAATTAAAAATATTAACAATCTATTCTTCAATATGAAAGTTTATGTGAAAGAACATTTGAGACATTCATTTGATTTTTCCAAACACAATAATATAAATGTCAAGAGCTTGACTAAGAGCAACTATTTTATCAATAGTAGTGTTTCCCATCAAACTAGTGTCATCCACAAACTAAAGGTGGGAGATCAAATCCATACCTTGCACAATGCTAAAGCTAGAGATAGATGCAGAGACTTGATATGATTTAAAAACCTACCGAGTCCTTTTTACGAAAATGATGGAGACATACAAAGATCACTACTGAATTTGACACCATTTTTCGGTGGTCGTTCGTCAGTCGTTCGACAAATTTTTTTTCAGAAACGCAACGAAATGGCGAAAATATTTGCGTCGCTATTTTTTTGTCGAAAGGCCGACAACGAATTAAATGTCAAAATAACAGTGAAGAATCGTTGGTTGTCGGCATCATGAAATGGCTCAAACTTTCGTCAGAATATCGACGAACACTTTGTGTATCCACCGATGAATTACACCAGAATTATGTCACCAGTTCGATGAAATGGGCAAGGAGTAGCATCAAAACAACACCAGATGTTTGTTGCCATTTTGACGAAATTGGTAAGGAGTAGCGTCGAAACAACACCAAAATTTCATCGAATG
This sequence comes from Sequoia sempervirens, assembly GCA_007258455.2. NCBI lineage: Eukaryota > Viridiplantae > Streptophyta > Pinopsida > Cupressales > Cupressaceae > Sequoia > Sequoia sempervirens. Next base: position 108,654 of record VDFB02097246.1, read on the forward strand.
TGCGACGAAATAGGAAAGTAGTAGCATCGAAACAACACCAAGAGTTCATCGACTTTGCGACAAAAATACCAAGGAGTATTGTCGAAAGAACACCAAAAGTTCATCGAAAGTGCGACGAAATGGGCAAGGAGTAGGGTGGAAACAATTCCAAAAGTTTGTCGAAATTGCAATGAAATGGGCAAGGAGTTACGAAGAAACCTTCATCACAGCTATAGCAACTTCGTCGAACCTTTCTGTTGATTCATCAGTGGTTTTCGTCGAAATTGTGACAAAGCATCAATTTTTTTTAAAAAAAATATTTGTGGAAATGTACCATTGCGAAGACTAATGATTGATCATACATATAGACTGCATATTGGTTTGATGCTTCAAACGATGCATTTCTTATATTGAAAAGTGCATTACCTTATTGAGCTTCTCTTTGTTTTGAGAATAGTTTAATATTCTCTACTTAACAGGGCCAACCATGTGATGGTGGTAGCTCATTTGCCCCCCCCCCCCCTCACATCACTCTCAATTCCCCATACCCAATCATATAACATTAATCATTCATTCATCCATTAATAATATATAACATTCATTCATCCATTAATAACATATTTCATTCATTAACATATAACATTCATTAATTAACATATTCACATTCATTCATTAACATATAATATTCATTCTTTCAATTTTTACATATTATCAAAAATATGGTTGTCATGATATGATTACAATCACTTTTTTTTTGTTTCTTTTTGAAAGCTACATAAAGCTGAAGTGGAGTATCATTTTCTAATTCAATATTTGTCCCCCTGTTTTTCCCTCTACTGCCCTCTTCTTG
>VDFB02097246.1:109582-132801 GCA_007258455.2 Sequoia sempervirens
ACTTTAGAGCATGTAGAGCTGATCAACATGTTGAGCATGATCAGGCTAGAGAAGATCAGGATCATGATGTGGCCCCATCATGTAAAGAGGACCACTCTAAAGTTCTTTTAAACATATTTAATTGCAATTGGTGTATTAATTAATGTAACCTTTCGTGTTTCAACCAGATCAGATTTAGAGGGTGTTCAACATGTTGGAGCATGAGTCTATAAATAAAAGTTTAGGAACATGATGTGGACTCCATCGTAAAGAGAACCACTTTTAATGTTCTTTTAATTAATGAAATACGAAACAATAATAATAAAACATATCGCTTAACATTTCTTCTTATTAGCAACTTCCTTTGCAAGGAAGGCCCACGCGAGCAGACGACTAGGCATATAGTAAGATCACAAGCAGAGGGTAGAACAACTAAAAGGGGGACAAATGATTTAGAAATTGATACTCCACTTCATATTTTTTTAGCTTTAAAAAATAAACAAAAAAAAGTGATTGTAATCATATCATGACAACCATATTTCTGATAATATGTAAAAATTGAAAGAATGAATATTATATGTTAATGAATGAATGTGAATATGTTAATTAATGAATGTTATATGTTAATGAATGAAATATGTTATTAATGGATGAATGAATGTTATATATTATTAATGGATGAATGAATGATTAATGTTATATGATTGGGTATGGGGAATTGAGAGTGATGTGAGGGGGGGGAGGGGCCAAATGAGCTTCCATCGTCACATGGTTGGCCCTGTTAAGTAGAGAATATTAAACTATTCTCGAAACAAAGAGAAGCTCAATAAGGTAATGCACTTTTCAATATAAGAAATGCATCGTTTGAAGCATCAAACCAATATGCAGTCTGTATGTATGATCAATCATCAGTCTCCGCAATGGTACATTTCCACGAATTTTTTTTTTTTTTAAAATTGATGCTTCGTCACAATTTCGACGAAAACCACTGATGAATCAACAGAAAGGTTCGACGAAGTTGCTATAGCTGTGATGAAGGTTTCGTCGTAACTCTTTGCCCATTTCATTGCAATTTCGACAAACTTTTGGCATTGTTTTCACCCTACTCCTTGCCCATTTCGTCGCACTTTCGATGTACTTTTGGTGTTCTTCCGACACTACTCCTTGGTATTTTTGTCGCAAAGTCGATGAACTCTTGGTGTTGTTTCGATGCTACTACTTTCCTATTTCATTGCACGTTCGATGAAATTTTGGTGTTGTTTCGATGCTACTCCTTACCAATTTCGTCGAAATGGCAACAAACATCTGGTGTTGTTTTGATGCTACTCCTTGCCCATTTCATCGAACTGGTGACAAACTTCTGGTGTAATTCATCGGTGGATACACGAAGTGTTCATCGATATTTTGATGAAATTTTGAGCCATTTCATGATGCCGACAACCAACGATTCTTCGCCGTTATTTTGACATTTAATTCGTTGTCGGCCTTTCGACAAAAAAATAGCGACGCAAATATTTTCGCCATTTTGTTGCATTTCTGACAAAGATTTTTCGAACGACCATCAAAAAATGGTGTCAAATTCAGTAGTGATCTTTGTATGTCTCCATCATTTTCGTAAAAAAGACTCGGTAGGTTTTTAAATCATATCAAGTCTCTGCATCTATCTCTAGCTTTAGCATTGTGCAAGGTATGGATTTGATCTCCCACCTTTAGTTTTTGGATGACACTAGTTTGATGGGAAACACTACTATTGATAAAATAGTTGCTCTTAGGCAAGCTCTTGACATTTATATTATTGTGTTTGGAAAAATCAAATGAATGTCTCAAATGTTCTTTCACATAAACTTTCATACTGAAGAATAGATTGTTAATATTTTTAATTCAGGTTTCTTTTGCTCCTTTAAGATATTTTGGTATCCCTATTTCTCCTATTGCCTTGGGAAAAAAGACAAGAATTTTATGATGGATTTTGTTGTTATTGGACAATAATATATTTCATTTGATTGAGTGCATATTCCTTCTCAAATCCATAATACAAGCTCTCCCAGTTTATAGATTTATGACTCTTGTGGCTTCAAAAGACATCCTTTATGATTTGGAACATAGAACAAGAAAGTTTTTTGGGAAGAAAACTATAAGAAAACAAAAGAAGACATTTGGTTAACTAGGAAAAAAATTATTAGCCCATAAGAGAGGAAAATTAGTTATGAGATATTCCCTCTTTAACAACATGTATTTAGGCACCAAATTGTGTTGGAGATTGTGTGTGGAGGAAAAATTCTTATGGTGGAAATCTTTAGGCCTAAGTACTTTAATTTAGATAATATTTCTTTCATTCCTAGGATGCCAACCCTTGGAAAGGGTTCTCAAATATGGAAAAAATGAATCTAGGAAATGGTATTTTAAAAGTTGTCCTCTTCTAGTTTTTTAGAAAATGTGACCTTTCTCTTTTCTGGGAAGATGCATAGGATCAATATAGTTACCTCCACGTGACCTCCTTGATTTAAAATATAAATATGTTGAATTTGGTTGGATTTATGTTTCTAATTTTTAATGTGATAGCATGTAAGATGGTGTTGGGATTTGGAAATTGAAACCTAAGGGTTTTTATTAGGTTAACAATTTCCCCTTCATGTTGATTGATTAGCCCATATTTTAGCCTACCATAAATTCTCTTTTGATAGGGATTTTAACATCCTTAGTTGGGGATTGATAGGATCTATGATTTAATGCAAATAGGTTATAAAAATATTTTGGTGGAAAACCTTGAAGTTAAGAACCCGTAACATTTGGAATAAGTTTTGACATCCTAAATGCTAGCCAAAGGTTAATGCTTTCATATGGTTACCATCTTTAGATAAATTTTTTATCAAGAGAATATCCAAAATTGTGGTGTTGGTTTAAATAGATGTATCTTTTTCCTTTAGGATTAAGAGGATATAAAACATCTCCTTTTAGCTTTCCCCTTTGTTAATTTCCTTTGTCATTTATGGTGTGATATGATAGGAATTTCGTGGAACAATTATCATTCTATCCAAATGTCTCTTGTGAATTAGGCATTACCCTATTTGAAACTTTGAAAGCCCTTAATATATTGCATGATATTAGTCCTCATCTAATATGCTAGAATATCTAGTTGGAATGTAATTTAAGGATTTTAAATGGTTCTACTAGGCAAATCGATCAAGTTTGGAGTAGAATAATGACAGATTTGAAAGAAACTTATCAAGTTTGGATTTGTGATTATTAGGAAATTTCTTGGCAGGAATTCATAATTCTTATGAGACTTGGAAGTTGTAGATTATCCTTCCATTTCCTCTACCAATATTATAAACCTGAAGAACATCATATAATTTGATGGGAACATCCCCTCTAGGCTTGGTTAGAATTACTATTTATGGCGCTTCAAAATACAATTATAGAAATTTTGGCATGCGAGGTGTTTGTGGGATCATAATGGTATGATTAGTTTTTGGTTTTTTAGTAGTTTTGGTATCATCTAATAATTTCATTGAAGCTATGGGAAATTTCCAAACTTTGTTAGAAGTTAAGCAAAGAATTTTATTGATATTGGTTTGGAATTTGACTCTAAAATATTGATTTATCATTTCAAAAGGTAGGACTCCTTTAAATTTGAATAGTGATAGTTGAATGAATACAAAAAAGTAATTAACATCCCCATTTTTTGACTTCAAAGTTGTTAGGTGGAATTGTACGAGAAGGGAAGGAAAGAAAGTTGTTGATTTATAGGCCAAATTAACATCTAATTGAAATGAAAATAAGGTTGAAATTATATATAATAGGAATTCCCTACCTAGGACTGGATATTGATTTTGGTGCTCTTGTGACTGTTGATTACAAGGCTTCCCCAGACTCTTGACTTTGGCTAGTGTATATGTTCTTGTTATGGTCCTCTTTGTTCCCTTATGGTTAACATTGCTATTTTTATTTGGTTTAAGTTGTTTTCTTGTTGGTCCTTTTTTAGCACAAAGTAAAGCGTTATCTATTGGTTTGATACTCAAAGTTTTTGCAAAATTTAGGGGAATGAGTGCCTATGCCATATCTATGGGGTTTGAAGAGTTCCCCCTTTCTATTGATTGTCTCTTATTGTTTTTTTTAGATTTTTATATATTTTTTGAATTGGTGTGTCATGAGCCTTTTAAGATGGGCATCCCTACTTTGTAACCTAATTTTTTTTTGATAATTCTTTATGTTAAAAATAATAATAAAGTCATTTTTTTGTAAATTAAATTATGTTATACACAAATATAACCAATATATCACACACATTTGTATATATAAAATAAAACAAAAGCATATATAAATTCTATTTTATGGTATTGCTTCATATTCTTTAATGTAATCTAAAATATAGCGATCTTAATTCTTCCATTATAATATTTTATATATTTTAATGCAATTACTATACTAATTATAAATTATTTATTATTTAAAATAAGTTATTATTATATTTGATAATGTGGAGAATTATGAGCCTATTGACTAACTCTCACTAACTTCAAGGGTTTACTCTAGAAGTGGGCAAGCTATAATAACTCCTTGATTGCAACTTGGGGAAGCCCTACTCTTTGTCATGACACCTAGAATGAACATCTATGTCTTTCAATGGATTTAATGCTCGATCTAAACCTAGTAGAAAATTAAATTATTTATTACATTTAAAATGTAACTATTTTTTCATAAGTTAATAAAGTATTATATAATATTATGATGTACGAGCATCCAGGAATATTAGCAATCAACATCAACCAAAAATAATTTTATGGTTTGAATTTCTATTTTGGTGTGTTTTTGGCTTTCATTTGACATCTCTTAGCCTTGGAAAGCTCTTGGAGTGGTCAAATTTGCAAGAAACTAGTTTTTGCCTATTGACTGTTTTAGCACACAATAGGCAATTTTCAGGAAAATAATTGTTCAAGAAGATTTGTGAGGTTTGAATGTGAATCCTTTTATAGGGAAATTTTTGAATGCATTCCAATAAATGTGGTGAAGATTTCAAGGTCTGATTTCTCTTGGTCTTGGAGAAATTAATTTTTTTTGTTCTATGCTAGTGATTTAGAAAAAGTTTAAAATTTCAAAATTCTTCGAGGCTTGGGAAAAATACTTCTACAGGAGACTTGAGGAAATCAAAGTTCCATCTTGGACAAAATGAAGAACTTTTATTTTTCACCTGTTGGCGCCTGGGTCCACACTTGATGCTCTTTGTTGCAATTACGTCAATTAGTTTTTCTCCATATTACCATTACATATTTAAGGAATTATTCATAATAATACAAGTGGGTCATTTCATGCAAATAATTTGATATTTTCATAAACTAAATTCATCCAAATTAATGCCCATTTAAAATGCCCGTTTAGAGGTTATTTGAAGGCATTCCAATGTGTCAATTTTAGTTTTTAAAATCTACAAATTAAGAACCAATGTTGATAGGTTTCTACACCTTCTTTATGGCACAAAGAAAAGGAAGTAAAGGGGCCTAAGTAGAGAGAAATAGCACACTAAAAATTGGGGAAGTGGGGGAATGGGAAATGGGAAGTTAGCTTTCCACATTTTGGGAATTCATTGAAACAATTAAAACAAGTAGCTATGTGGGAGTAGGGGGGAGGAGGCTGGGTGGTAGAGTTTGTAGGGCTAGCGTGGGATTTTGGAGGTGCAAGAAGATTTTACAAGGAGTTGTGTGGAGGTGAAGAAAGGGAGAGAAAAAAAGGAGAAGGCAATAAGGAGCTATGTGAAGGTCTGAACAACAACAAAGAGGGCTTTCGGGCACGAGAAAAGCTATAGAAAGAGCCAAGAAAATTCCATTTCATGTGCAAATTTGTTTCTTAAATTGAATTGAATAAAATTGTAATTGATTCAACCTAGTTGAAAGAAGTTTTTAGAATTGAATTCAAGGGTTTCTCTTTGTTTAATCTTTGTAACTTGTGAGTATGTGGATTGGGGTTGGTTCTTGTTTGCATAAGTGGTATCAGAGCCAGATATTCTAAGCATATAGGAAAAGCACCAAATGCAAGGAAACCTATGCTAGGACCTATGGGTGGAAAATGAAGTTAGATGATTATAGTGTGTAGAAAGATCACCATACGTGAGGTAGTTTATACCTGAGAGGATGGGATGGGTCATGAGGAGGCCCGTGAGAATTTTTTCTAGGAAAAATATTGGGAAGAAGAGGAAAATAGGAAGCACTGTGAAGAATTTGAAAAGATCCATGTTGAAGTAAATGTATTGGAAGAGAAGATTAAAGAAGAAGTGAGAATGTGGGAAGAGATGAGGGAAGAAGAATTTTCTCTTGAAAGAGGACAGTGAAAGGAAGAGCAAAAAGAAAGAGTATTGCAACCCTTTGGTAGGGGTTGAATGTGAGGAAGAATATGCGGGGGCAGCCCGTTGGTGATTTTTTAATACCCAAGGTGATCTCACATATAATCTATGAAATTTCCATTTCCAATGGTTAATTATATGGAAGGATTGGCCAACGAACAGGTGCAAGTTTGCAAAAATTTCCCTCTACACTTTGGGCTCTGCAAAACCTGGGAGGGTGATGGACCTACAATGTAACTTAAGATACTCTTGTGCCAATTATCTCATACATTGTAAAATAACATAAATATTCCCCTAAGTGCTGCTTGATAGATGAAAAAATTCAAAGATCTGGCTAATCCTTTACAACATTTAACATTCTAAAGCATCAAAATATGGTAAAAATTCACTTCAACATACATTTCCAAACAAAAAGCAAAGATATATTTATTTTGAATGTATTTGTTGTGAAATACCAAGAAGATGTAACATAGACACATTTTATGGTGATTCTAGTGTCTTATCCCAAGGTATGGAGTCTTAACCAATGTAATTGAAAACATATAACATTCCATCTAAACATAACAGAGCTATTTAATGATGCATTACATCACTAAACTTAGAAATCTAAACCAATAATACTTAAATGATCCCTCTATAAATTCACATAAATCTTTATCGTTGTTAAAGAAAATTTAACTCATTCTTTGAACAAGTGCATTAACAGTAAATAAACATTCAAAGGAAAGACAATGAAGATGAATTGAATGATCTTTGATTCATTTAATTCATAATTAATGTGAAGTATACAATTGGAGAACACTGGCTTTGGAAATATGCCATTATATTCTAGAAATGATAGTATTGTTATACAATATTAACAATTACAAAGACTCAAAACTAAAACCCTAGAAAAAACTTGGACAAAAAAGTATCTGCGCTTTGTATTACAAAATCTCTTCAAAAAAATTAATGAAAAACCCATGTAAATGGCCTTGAATCCCCTTTTATAAAACTAGGGAGAAAAAAGCTTTGGGCCATTACCCATGTCACATTTTCATTTGACACTTATTTACATTTCAAAATACAGGTGCAACTGCAAGCTTGTGGAGGGAATATTCCGAATACAAGGTAGTTATAAAATTTGTTACGTCCATCATGCCTTCCCAAAATATCTGAAGCAATTAGTTGATGCTTTTGTTGCTTCCTTTCTTCATTCTTCTCATTATGGACCCGAGAAAGCTGAGCTGGTAGGCGAAGGTAAAATACTATTGTGCAAGATGACAAAATACATTTTTTGATGCTTTTGAAGACTACTGAGATTGCTGAATATGCAAAATAGACCAAAATTTTTGCCACATTACCACTGAAGAATGTTAAAAATAAGGAATATCACTGTACTTCTTGTTGCAAGAAATATAATCCTCTTATGAGCACCAATTGAAGGCTGTGAATTCATCTTTTATTCTATAAGGACCATATCTTGTGATTATCTAATTTGCATCTTTGTTAAACTCCTTAAGGAATGTTTTGGTGATAGACAACTTGTTCATGCTATCCTTTAACATATATATTTTAACATCTCCATGATAACAAATTAGGGTAGCCTTTGCAACAATAACAACATTCATATGAGCTCTCCATTTATCATAAGTCTTGACATCTCCATTATTATGAAGAATATCTGGCAAGAGGCAAAGATCATTCTCATCAAATTTCCTGAGCAATGCTTTGATCCTTTTCTCTAATGGATCTACTAACCCTTGACAATCAATAATTTATTTCACTGCCTTATATGTAGGGGAAATTTGAATTGTCTTGCTTTGATCATGTGTTGACTGTATAACCATGCTCTTCAATGCACCCAACCTTGGAACCCATGTTTGCATTAGTGGAATAGCAATTGATCTATCCTTTTCAAACATATTTATTGAATTAAACATTAAAGAATAATTTGAGTGAACACTGCTCACTCTTTTTATTTCCTTTTCTAAATAATGTTCCAAAACATTAGAAAAAATAAAAATGTTGTTATCATTATATAATGCAAATAATTCTTCATATGCCTTTAGCTCCTCAATTAATTCCTTTTTGATTACTTTTCTTCCTATTGGGGGAGGTGTTGCTGATGTGCTTGGGGGCATGATATGCAAGTGGTACATTTTATTTATTGTACACCACCATCTCCATTAATGGTGAAGGAGGTGAAAGGACAAGAGGAGGTGGTGGAGAAGATGGAACATTATCTTCCACTTGTGGTATAGGTGGAACTGGTTGCAATGATTGTACTTGTTGCTTTAGCATCTCATTTTGAAATTCTAGTTCTCTAATTCTTTGCTTATCCTTATTGTAAGAGATTACTAAATCATTATACCTTTTAGTTTCAACATCATATTTCTCTTGTAAGGATTCAATAGTGGCCTTGGTGAATTGAGCTACATTCAGTACCAAAGTAGCTGCTTCTACTGTTGGACTTTTTGAAACTCTTTTTATTATTAATCCTCCTCTCACATCTACAATAGGCTCTGCAACTTCAGGCTTTCTAGTGTTTGGAGCTAATGCCCAAATTTCCAATGTTTCCCATTCAAGACTAAAGGCTGGCCCCTATAATGCACATATTTCCTCCTCATCTATTGAAAACACTCTCGAACCCTATCTTCTCATAGTATCAAAAGCTATGGTAGATTCCATATCCCACTTCAGTAAGAGAAGCAAACCACTTTCTCTTACTAGTTTCCTGCCTTCAACAGGTGTCATATCCTTCTTCTTTCCCTTCATCTCAACAAGGAATCTTGAGGAAATCACATCTATTGGTAATTCAGGATAATTAACCATCCCTTTACCTTATCATCATATTCATCTCTCCTTGTTCTCCACACAAATTCTTCAAAAACCTTTATCTTGAAAAATGAGTCATCATCCATAAATTCCTTGCGATCCTTTTCCCTCACATCATCAGTGTTGTCAATTCCTATTAGAACAACCTCATTCATCATGAGTTGTTGAACTGGAAAGTTCATCTCCCTTGGGGGTGATGACATGTTCTAAATTATTTCATCTATTGTGACAAATATTTCTTCATCAGAATCTAGGGAATAATCAACTAATCTTTCTGATTCAAATTTTCTCCTATTTGGTGTAGGCTCCCTTGGAGGTGAGTCAATTTCAATGACTTATGGAGGAGGTGACATTGGAGGTGGAGATGGTGGAAAATGATACACGGGGTAGGGTGCTCTTGACTCCTCTGAATGAGTAGGAGTAGCAATAATCTCTTCTTTTCTCACAACCCCATTTTGTATTCTTCTTGAGAAGACATGTTGGTTCTGAGGTGGTTGATAAGTTGGTCTTTCTTCAACCACAAGAGACTTTCTCTTATCAGGAAATTCCTTTTGTTCTTTAAGATGCCCCACCACCTTATCAAAATTCTGCAAAATTCTCCACTCTCAATATTTCATCATCAATATCCCTATAAGTTCCTTTGAAATTGGGATCCTTCTCCTTCCTTGCCTGCTCCAATTTAGTAATTCCAACCATTTTAATTTCCCCCCCTCTGCCTTTATCAAGTCAAATTCATTTCTAATTATTCCTTAGGGAAGAAGAAGTTATGCCAAAACTTTTCCCCTTTGATTTTTAATTTCAATGCTGCAATGAACCCTTCAAGATCATGATTCCTTGGTCTTCAATGCTTCATGCCAAAAGGTGTAATCATTTTAAGGACTTTTTCCACCTATCCTTAATCATGATAAAATAAAAAAATGTAGTGTATGCAGGGAAAATATTTCCTTTTTTCTATCTTGCATGGTGTGAATCTTCAAGTTTTCCTAGCTGCCACATGACTTCTAGAAAACCAATCCTCAATGGCACATCCCTTGGAAAAACATGAGGAGAAACATTTTTGCCATATACCCTAATGATAGTGCAATTTGGATAAGGGATGATATCACCCCAATTGTGGTAAATTCCCAACTTAGGCCTTCTCTCCATGGGCCTTAATAAATCATGCAATTCTTTAGGAATCCTTGGTGGATTCCTCACCAAATACCCTCTCAACCTTGCACCAAACAAATTTGTAAAAGAGATAAAACTGAAACCTGAATCATGCATATCCAAGAGGCGAGTCCATGTTTGGACAGGGAGGCATTCATTTCTTTCACCTCTCATTTTCAATGTCATATCTTTTCTAAAATAATCTGCTCCTTTGAATAGGAACATGTGTAGTAACAAGGAGTGCCACCAAAACCTCACTCATATCTAACTAGGTCCTTGAGAGCCACCAACCCTTTGTGAATTTCATTAGACAAGTAAGTGGAAAAGTCATACAACTTGTTTACCATCATATGTTGGATATTGGATTCCATATACATAAATTCCATAGGAATCTTCTTAGGAGGGTCAAATCCTATGATCTGGAATAAGGTGTAGTAAGACCTCTCAAAGTAAAACTCAAACATGTCTGCTGGGAAGGGTTCCCAATCAGATGATGTAAGTCTTATCTTGCTCCTCCCCTTTCCTTTTCCCATGGAATTAGACATTATTGTGACCCTGAAAGTTGCCTATTTATTCTCATATTCTTCCTTTAGTGCACTAAGGTTAATTGGCTCATGAACATCAAGGTTCAAATTCAAGACCACAATGATTCCTTCATGGGTGAGGTCAATCATCTTGACACTGGTATGTGACCTCATGACCTAGATATTGGGGTCATAGTTGGCAGATAAAGCTTTCAATAGGTCAACACTGAGATACACATTTGGGACATCATGTTTTCCCATCTCTAGCCTCCAATCATTGCATGTGGGGACACTGGTATTCCTCTTCTCAAAGGTCAATATTTGAATAAATCCCACCCAGTGACTGGCACCTCTACATCCTTGATGGCATGTTGTCGGTCCACAATACCCTTGTCTGTTCCAAGGCCTTCAAACATAATTTTACCCTTAATCTTCTCATTTGTTGATTCGCGTAATTGGGACAATATGTCGTCAAACAAGGCTTGTTTTGGGGCTGAACCAGAAGCTTGCACCTTTGGGGTGCCATTCTCAATACTTTCACAACCTAGGGTTTTCTAAAATGTAGTTTAGGATTTCACAAAGTAATTCAGGTTTTCTTAAAAAGGGGCACACAAACTAAGGAAAAATTTAAAGCAATTTGATGACAACCAATGAATGTCAAACCTTAAATGAAATGTAACAAGCAATTCTAAGCACAAAGCTGGAAAATTCACACAAATTAAAAGGAAATTAGGTACATAGGATGTAAAATTCACTTACTGGTGTTTGAAATGTTAGAAACCCTTATTCTAGATGCAAGGAGCTTGAAAAATTTAGGTGTAGAACCCCAATCCTATACCTACACAAACACAAGAAACAAACACAATATTAGATCAAATGCAAGTAAGAACCAAGATTCCCCATGAAATTCATCTACAATGCTCAAAAAGGAAAGAAATTGAAGAACAAAGCAAAGAAATTAATTGAAATCCTATTTGAACAAGCAAACCTCAATCCCATGGGGGAATTGGTGCCAATTTTATGTGAAAATTGGCCCTTTCCCAACTCCTATGCAAACTTGATGAAGATTTGATGATGATTGAAGCTCCTCGATGAAATTTTTGGCATAACCTTGCTATGAAACCATGAAAATGATGAATACTTGATATGAAATGGATAAAATTAGCTCTCAATGTGAAGAGAGTAACTTTGCTCAAAGTTATGGATCCAAAATACAAAGGAAAGCCTCTTATTTATAGATGAGAATGTTGAAGAATGACACAAAATGGAGCAATGTGGGATCATTCAACATCCAATGGGAAAGTTCCACTTGTCAAGATGTGAATGGAGGAAGTTTGAGCACATTTTGATGAATGTGCACAATAAATGATATTAGGTGGAATTTCAAATTTGTGAAATGACTTATTGGAGGGAGAAAAAATGAATTAAATGCCACTTGGCTCAATGCACAAGGACATGTAAGAGGGAATGAATGTCTTGTTGGAAGGACAAATCCACTTGGATGGATTTTCAAACTTGGAGGAATATTCCCCTAAAGATGCCATGTTGAAAGAAAATAGGGATTTAATAAATCATTTAAATGTATTTTCATGTACAAGTGGCAAAATCTAGAGGAATTAGGTGATTAAGATTAAATTAATTAGGATTTAATTAATTTAATGAGGGATTAAATGATGTGACAATTTGATTTATATTTTTGGGTTGATTTAAATCAAAGTTGAGAAGAATATGATTTAGATTTAATTAAATAAAAGATTTTGATTTATTTAATTAAAAAGGGATGATTGTTAGATTAAATTAAACAAGGTTTAATTTTTTTAAATTAATAGGATGACTTTAGAGATTTAATCAAATAAAATGAATTATTTAATTAAATAGATACCATAGGGTTAATTAAATAACTTTTATTTATTTAATTAACAAGATGGAATGACTTAATTAGATAAATAATGATTTATTTAATTAAGGGATGAAATATGATGATAAGATAAAAAGATGATTTAGGCCAAAACGATGTTAGTAATCAAGATCAAGTGTGTCGGTATATTTTCCATGTCTACAGCAAGTATCGATCCCTCGATACCTTATAATGCTCTAGCAATCTCAAATTATGCATTAGCTTCTTTTTTATGGAGATAAATCCATTTTAATTCAATGGAAAAACATCATGTCCGTCATTAATTCTCACTTGCGTAAACCAAAAGGGCTCTATCAACCTAGTTTCACAATTTTAAATTACAACTATTGATCTTATGGTGATTTGGATCATCTGATGGCTCAGATAGAGTCAATTGAGTTTGGAAAACATGACTCAAATTGACTTCAACATTGGTCAAATGGGAAAATTTCATGTGGAGAAGCCTTGCATCATTACCATGGGCTCCACCATCATTTAGAAACCTTCAAAAAGATTATGTGTCACTTCCTTGCAATCCCGCATGAGTCTACTCGACAACAAATCAAGGGCTACTAGATCGTGGGGAACAATTCAGATTAAATCTATACATCCCAACTTGTGTGCCCTTTAACCTTCGAAGATTACACTCATAGTTAGAAAAATTTCATCATGTGTCTTAAATCCTTACAAATTAAATGATTGAGATTATATTATCTCAATCACCTTTTAGCCATAAAGCTTCAAGTCCCTTTAGTAGCATGACCTTTAGCTTTCCCTAAGTCGCCTAAAAATATTTGGTGAAATATTTCATTTGTTCAATAGTATTTTTAACACTTAAGATGATGCCACGTGTTAGCTGCCCGCTATCCCACATGCCTCTTAAATCCACTTAAAGACCTCCAGCGGGATGGTGGGGAATGGTCCAGATTTCATCTATATCTTTTATCTCAACCGTTAGATGAAGGGCCCACCATAACATCCTTGGAAAGATTTATGAGCCCATTAAAGAAACTTGACATGTGATGTATGCCCGCTATCCTGCACTACATTTTTCTTGAATATTTTAATAGTGTCCAGGTTGGCGGGGAAGCAATGGGAGTTAAGTAGCTATCATATGTGGGGCCAGGCCACATCCTTAAGACTTTTTAGCACACATGCTTTAAGTTTATAACTTAAAGAGAGGCCATCCCTAGGTTATTTGACTAAGGCATGGACATAAAATATTTCAAACCTATGGCTAAAGTTCAGATATAAAAAAATGAAAATTATTAGCCTACTAGACTTAGGACTTAGGCAAATATGTCAGGATGAATACAATTAGTATTTGCTAGGAAAAATGGGTCAGTTTTTGAATGATACCAATGGATTAAGTTGTTTCTTAATTGATTGGGAACCAACTACAACAAGTCAATGAAATATTAGAACAAAAGGTTGAGGCTTAACACTATTAGGGTTTTAGGAGGGTTCTAACCCTAAGGATGAACACTAGCGAATGGAGAATGAAAACCCTATCCTAAGATGGCTAGTTAGAAACCCAAAATTTTGAAATGTAACCATGGAACCACTAAATTTTTTCAAAGTCTTATCATAGCCCACACAAATGGAGAATATAATGAGGCACAAGTTGTAATGATAGCATATGAATGGAGTGCATTATGTGAAGTGGATGAAGAAGAGTTTGCAATAAAAAATAATGAACATGGATGGTCCTAAATTTGATGAGTGGGTTGGTGAGGAAGAGGACCTATTGTTGAAAGAAGAGATGAGGATGTCAGATAGGTTATTTGAGAGGAAAATGTTGGATGAAGATGATAGAAAGATGCAGATGTGAGAAGATAAATTCCATTGTTTTTCTAATGTTGTCTTTAATGCAGACAATAAAGAAGGAGATGTAGCAAGCGATGGTCCTTTGGAGGATATAAATACATGGGAGAAATTTGAACAACCTTGTGAAAATGCATACATGCAGGGTTTTGAGGATGAAGAAGATGATGTTGGAGTAGCAAAGAAAGATGAGATAAATTTTGATTTTGATTTTTAAAATGATGATTATTTACCTTCTAAATAAGAGATTGCAGTAGTAGAAGATGAATTTTTAGTTGCAGATTGGTGTGCGGATGTTGCATGTTTGTGTATAAAGGTTGTAGATGATGGTGCAGGAGGAACTTGGTGGAGGTGGTTGGTTTGTGGTGGGTTGGATCCCACATAGAAGGAAAGAAAGGAAGAAGAGATATGGTGAAGGAGGATGGTCTATGGTGGATGTGAGTCCACAAGAGGAAGGAGGAATAAAGTGCACAATTGGTGGAGGATGACAAGTGTCTTGACTCAGTGTTGGAAGAGGTGGAGGAAGAAATTACGTTTGTCTAAATCAATGATGGAGTTCACTACAAGTTGTCCACAAACTAAAAGAGTAGTTCTACTACTCCACTCCATTTTGTGAGTTATACTCACAAATTTTTTCCTACCCTACATGTCTGATGTAGGAGCATCTAGGCGGATTGACAATCAACATCAACCAAAAACAAGTTTCTAGTTTGAATTTCTATTTTGGTGTGTTTTTGGCTTTCACTTGGCATAGCTCAACCTTGGAAAGCTCTTGGAGTGGTAAGATTTGCAAGAAACTAGTTTTCACCTATTGATCAAGGAAAACTTTAGTGGTGAATCTTCACCAATTGGAAAATTCTAGGAATCGGCCAAGTCGAAATTGGCGAATTCTCGCTCCCAACAGGGTGTCCAAATCACTCAGATTTTACGAAGTATAGGTCCAATGCATGTCCATTTTCCAATGAGTTTTTTATGAGACATATTTAAGGAACAAATTTTCCATTGTCAAACTACGCATTTCAATTGGACCGACTAATATTTTCACCTAGAATCCTGAAAGAATTTAATAAAACACATATATATTTGCCAATACTATTAAAACAACATTGTTTCAGGACCCAGTTCGCCAATTAAAATTTACAAATAGTTGCTTGTGAAGACCCATTTTTCCAACTAAAATTTATAAATAGTTGCTTATGAGGACCTATTTTGCCGATAAAATTAAAAAATAATTACATTTGAGGACACATTTCACCTTGAAAATTATAATGTATCATTGTATAAGCATGCAAGATTCACCAAATTTTTAATATACCATTTCAAAATCCCATGGAATTCACCAAATATGGAATCATGGCTTGATATAAATACAATTGAAAGTGTCATTTATTCTTACACATTTTGTTTGGTTATGAGGTTCTACTTCTCCATTCAGAAGTTAGCAAAAGCCAAAAACGTAGAATTAAAAGGTGAGTGATCATTTCTTCATAGTGTTATTAGTTATAATAATAAGTTTTCTTTATCTCTTTTCCATTCTTGCTTCAACAAAGTGAATCTTAGAAGTTAGAACCAAACTCTGAAGTTTTGAAGTTTTCAAAACCTCTGACCCACCCCACTGGGTAGAAAGATGAACAAGAAAGACTTGCAACTCAACAAAGTGAACCATCAACCAAGTCGGGGAATCACGAAGTTATGAAAATTTAGAACTCCGCGACAAGGTTATATAACTCTAAGGACTAGCGACTAAGTTTAGGAAAAGCTCCTCAGGGTGGTGAAGAGACTCTTGCTGCTTCTCAGACTCCTTTTGCTCTTCAGGGTGGTGAAGAGACTCCTGTCGCTTCTCAGACTCCTTCCGCTCCTTAAGGTGGTAAGGCTCATGTTGCTCCTTAGACTCCTGCCGCTCTTCAGGGTGGTGAAGAGACTCTTGCCACTCCCCAGGCTCCTGAGGGTGGTGAAGAGACTGGGAGGCCATCAAAATGCCCAAAACTTAGATGTACCATATAGTCTTACTTTGGAATTGTCAAAGCTTCTGATCCATCAGGTCAAGATGGAGCTACATCATCAACTGTTCCACCAAATATTGGTAGCATTCCCAATACCTCACCGCCACTGGAAGGTCAAGTTGAGATTGTCAATGATTTAAATCAAAATTTATCAAATTAGGATAGCAATACCATAGAAGATGTTCCAAGTGATACCCTGGGCCCGTTTAGACAAAATGAGATAATTGACTTAGATTAGGATGATGATGTTGGTAGCAAGAAAAGGAAAAATAAACCAAAAAAGGGGCACAAGTGGGAAATGACAAGGAGTTTTCAACTTGGTTGGTTTTCAAAATACCCATTCACGGTACCAGTGGGGACTGGCAATGCAAACAATATTGGAGAGGAAACATTGGCCAAATGTAAGATTTGTAGTTGGAAATGTGGAAGAGCCAAGACGTTGCAGTTAAAGATTGACACTATAGAAAAGCATATCGGTAAAGTTTATGAAAAACAAATCATAGATGGAAAGGAATAATCAGCCGTATGATGGAAATCAAAGGAAGAATGTCTTCATGTTAAGTATGTTGTGGATCATGAAGAGCATGAAAAAAGAATGTCGAACATTGCTGCATGTAAAGGTACACTTGAGGCTCAATTTGGAAAAGCAATGGAAGGAGAAAATCTATCAAAAACTATTCAGATGAGTGTTGCTTTTCATATTTTTTCTAGAGGGCATCCTATGACAGACTACCCAGAATATTCTAGTTTATTATCTTATTTGAATTTTCCTCACTATCCCTTGTCACATGGGTCAGTAAACATTGGATGGGATTGGGCAAACTGTCTTGCTATAGTGGAAAAGGAAGATTTAAAGGATAAAGTAAAAGATTCAAATTTCATTACATTATCTTTAGATGAAGTTACTACGGTAGACAATACTTCTTGGGTCTATATGCATATGCATACTATACAACAACATGTTCACCAAGATCATCTTCTCTATGTTCATAAAATGAAGAACAATTCAACAACACAAAATATATTTGAACTAGTCAACAAATATTTGAATGAAATTGTAGGTATGGATGAGTTGACAATTGCAAAAAAATTGGTGTGTGTAGGAGTTGATGGAGCTACAGTGATGCAAGATCAAAGGATTGGTGTTTGCACAAATTTACAAACTACTTGTGTGCCATACATGCTTGGCATTCACTGCACGACCCACATAATGAATTTAGTATTCAAAATTGTTAGCAAGTTTCCTACAGTATCAAAAGTCAAAAATCTAGTCTACGAGATCCACGCATACTTCTGCCGAACTCCTAAATGTTTCACATAATTTCAAAATTTTGTTGAGGGAATAACACCGAGAAACAAGCTTCTCAAGGATGTCGATACCAGATGGATCTCCCTGTATGGACCAGTGCAACGAGTTCTTTCAGAATATCAATCTTTGATTAGAGTGATGTGCGAGCATCACAACACAGTAGACAAAACTCCTAACCTCTTACATAGGTTAAGCAATATAGAGACACTCTTGACTTGAACTAGTCTTCTCCTCATGCTGGATGCAATAAACGAGATTGTGAAGAAATCCCAAGATAGAACTATGTATATTAATGAATATGCCAATCTACGTAAACTTACATGCTTGGCCCTCAATCATCTATATCTAGATCTAGCACAAGATGGCCTAAATTATTTCATGTGGCAGAAAATTACTGATTTGAATGATCCTAATAATTATTTAAATAGTTTAATGCAAGAGGGAAATTATGCATCTATGTACGTGGATATGAGATACAAATGCACCAATGTAAGACAACCAGGCACTCCACCAGAGAAGTAGCTGTTAACATAGAAGATTTTCAAGGCATTGTTAAATCTATTGGTGATAATTTGAAGGAAATTGCAAAATATTTTTCCTCAGAGATTCGTGACAGATTCCCTCAACATGAAATACTTGAAGCCATGAGTATTGTGTATCCTCAATTTTGGGAAAACTAAGATAACTGCACATTTTTTCATGCTCAGGTAAAAATCTTGATTGAACAATTTTTGAAAACTGTAACATACGATGAGCATAAAATAGAAGGCATTTTAGATGAAGCTAAGCTTAGAAAACAATGTGGGAATTTTGCAATAGCTATGAGGGACCAGTATAAATCCATAGGCAAGGAAAAGGCCTTTGAATTGGGATCAATAAAAAAGTTTTGGACAAGCTTAGGTCAGAGTGAAATATTGTGTGGTTCGATATCAAAATATTTCAAACTTGCTGATTTATGTCAAACAACGATATTGGGGTCGGTGGAGGATGAGAGAGTTTTCAATACATTGGGGTTTTTGAAATCAAATTTAAGAAACAAACTAGACAAGAATTTGGAAAATTGCTTGAGGATGAAAGGAACTGCGTATAATGTCAAAAATTTTCCTTTTGAAAACTCACAATTATCCACATGTGAAAGAAGACAACCATCCAATTCCAAAACTGGTATAGTGGCAATGGGATTAGATAACTGACATTGACAAAATGACAATGAATGTTGAATTTGAGACACAGGTGAAGAAAATGAAGAGCACTTGGAATCGAATTCAAGATGACTTTTTTACTTTATCTGATGATGAATGTCAGATTAAGGACCCTGAGTCCATTTGGGAAATGAAAGAGATTCAAGAGAGTTAGCAACTTTTAGGTATTTATATTGCACTTCATGGATCCCAGGATCAAATTCCATTATTCCATACTATAGTTGATGATATTTTATATTGTATTCAATGAAATTGTGAATCATTGCACTTCATGATATTTTATTTTATATTGCACTTCATGAATCATATTCCAAAGTCAAACTGTAGTTGATGATATTTTATGTTGTATTCCATGAAATTGTGATATTTTATATTGTATTTTATATTTTACATTAGTCCGTACATAGCATTCAATGAGATTTTTGATGATGATGCCTTTGAAAGGCAAGATAAGTCCATAATGTCACGTGGTCGCTAAAACTTGGAACCTTAGAACCAAAGTCTGAAGTTTTGAAGTTTTCCAAACCTCCAACCCAACGACTAGAAAAATGACCAAGAAAGACTTGCAACTCAAAAAAGTGAACCATCAACCATGTTGGGGAATAGGAGAGTTATGAAAATTTGGAGCTTCACGACAAGGTTATAAAACTCTGAGGGCTAGCAACTAAGGTTAGGAAAAGCACCAAAACCACTCTCTTCACCAAAACTTAGTAGCAATGAAACTAACCAAAAATCCATCATTCCAATTCCAATAATAGATAATCCACGACATGAATTCATATAAATGTTTAGTGGATATGCTAAGTAGTCATGGAGATTGAGTATTGATGTTTGAATCATAATGCAATTTCACTAAGATTATGGATGCCTGGAATTAAAATCACCTTATAGTTTAAATTTTAATTATGTTAAAAGTAAAACTTAAGCATATGCTTAGCAATTCATCACTCAAGTCAATGCTTATTAGATTAATAACATATTAAAAATAGTATTAGTAGCATATAAAACAATGAACATAATAACAAGTGTATCTAGAAGTTGAAACCACTACCAGAATTTTTCTTCAAATGATATAATTAATAATACAAATAATTGAACATCAACACATTACTGAAGTCTGAATTTGAGATTTTAAATTGATTATCACTGTATCACATGAAGGAATACATAGAGGCATTAGCAATGCAAAATATTGCTCAAAGACAACTCTGCATAGAGCTGAGTTGGAACTTGGAAACTTATATTATCAAAATTTAAATCACTGCATCACCTTTTCTAGCAACTTCCACTCTTTAGGTGTTGGAATTGTCATTTGTTCTAACTGATGCTATTTGACTTGAAGATTTGTTAACAATTCCTGATTCAAATTGGAACCTGTCTTGGATTCTTCAGTCAATTTTGCATTTAGGGTTAGGAATGGTTTGATGGAATCCAAATAGGTCACCACATCCGGGTTTTGAGGAAACTGGTCCAAATCAATCTTCCTTGCATCCTCCATCTTCTTTCTGAAATCATTCCATCCAACGAATCACTCATTTGTGTCAAAAGCCTCTGGTAAACCAAGCTCTGTGAAGTTCCTTAACTTTTAATCCACCTTCTTTATCTTGTATGCATCCAAATGAAAATATTTCTCTATTTCACGCATTCTCAAACACTTTTCAATGACAGATGACAATGTCATTGATGTAGCAAGCCGATTAGTAATCCCTTTTGATTTCAAAACATTGTCACTAGATTTGTAGACCGTTTGTTGAATTTGATTTGCTGATTTCTCTAATGCCAACACATTTTTGTTCTCCATTAAATATTTGTTTAGCTTATTATGATGTTGTCTGATAGCATCAATCAATTGAAACATGTCACACAAATGATCAATCCCCTCCATTATTTCATCCTAGATCTTTTGTTTCATATGCCTCATTGTTTCTCTACAAAATGAAGATAACTTATTTTGACAAGACTTAATTTCAATTTTTGCTTCCATCAGCTCTTCCTCCAATCTTTTATTTATTTTTCTCTCTTTCTCCAATTTTTGTTCCCACTGTGCATTTCCATTTGCAATGCTTAGTTTTAATTTTTCTGAAGTGTATTTTCCTCATCATATTTCTTGGTTCTCTCATCTAACCTTTGCTTCAATTCATTCACTGCAGTCTCAATATCATTCTGCTTATCCTCTTTGCTTGTTAATGTAGAGGCAAATTTTTTAATTCTTTTTTCTAATTCATTGCTCTTGTTATTTGCTACTTTCCTCTTTGCTTTCTCAT
The DNA here is from genome assembly GCA_007258455.2 of Sequoia sempervirens. Classification (NCBI taxonomy): domain Eukaryota; kingdom Viridiplantae; phylum Streptophyta; class Pinopsida; order Cupressales; family Cupressaceae; genus Sequoia; species Sequoia sempervirens. The sequence continues at coordinate 130,888 of VDFB02097246.1, forward strand.
TTGATAGGCCTTCCTGTAACTTTTCAATTTGAGTCTGAAGCCTTTTTTTCTCTCTATATTTCTTCAACAATGATGTGTACACCAATTCATTGTTCTTCTTTGATACATTAATTTTGTTAGTATTTTTGAGTCCAAAAAAATCCAATTGAAAATTGTTCACCTGGAATTTAGATGGAGCCATTTGATTTGTTGGTATGTTTTGAATTGTGGGAACAAGAAATGTGTACTCCATGATTTCTTTACTTGTGTCAAATTTAGGTAATACCATGGTTGTTGTAGGCTCTAAAGTTAGAGCAGATGCACTCTCCACCAGTTGCTTCTTTTCTTTTTTATTCAATTCTGATTTCTTTTGAAACTCTTCAATGTAATCAAAACTTGAGGATGTAGGAACAATGGAATGCTTGAATGGCGAAGGAATAGGAGTACTTGCAGTTGTTAATGATGTCGGCACCAGACTAACTGGCATTGGGGGAGTGCTTAGAAATAACTCCTTTATGGTGGATCCATTGGTAGTGTGACTTGGAGTTGGACATGTCAAAATCCTTTGCCTCTTCTGTATGCCTTAATCACTAGTGTTTTTGTGGTATATTGTGTTGTCCTTGTGTGTAATTTGCTATTGTAGCACATGTTGACCACTACTAGTACTACTAACCATACCATCGCCATTGGAGGCAGTGCCTGTTGCACTAAGCCCTCCACCATGGGAATGTCCTAGTTGTGATTGTGTCTGACCATGAGGATGAAGATTTGAACTTGAAGCTCTAACAAATTGACCTGTATACCCTAGGTCTACTTTTTCACCTCCAAACCCAAGGGCAAATTTATCAACTGGTTTTCTATGCTCTACATCTATTACCATCCAAGGGCCTTGTCTTTGGGACCCCAAAGGACCACTTCATAACCCATTTTTTTAGCTATGGCTACTCCTATAGTAAATGCTTCTTTTGTGGCCTCACTTAAACCAAGTTTGAAATTGACATGGCTTTCTTCTTGCCTATCATCATCACTTTCTTCATCTTCTTGTTCATTCAGATGCTCTATATTCCATAATTTTCTAAACTCAAGATCTTCTTCGTTATCTCCATGCTCTCAAGAGCTCTTGGATCACTCTGTGGTCCTCATAGACCAAAAGTGAAACAATTTTTATTGTACCAATTTTTCTTTAACTTCCTTCTCTAGAGAATCTGGCATTTTTACTCTACTAGATGGTTTATGAATTTTTTCATAAAAATTGTTGTACCTCCTAATTGTCTTTCGATGCAATGCCATAATTTCTGCTAACAATTGTTTAAAAGAAATACTATTCTCAACATTACTTTTCTCCATTGCTACTTTGACCTCATCCCAAGAATCCTTGTTTCTCAAGTTTTCAAGCAAGGGTTTACTTTGACGTTGAATTCTACTTACAACATTCTTATTGATTACAGTCATTGATTTAATGGTGTCACATGGATCATACTGCTAGTGACATATAGCATCAAAATCAAAAAAATTCAAAAGATCATGTGCCACACTAAATTCTTTTCTCTCGAATGTCATCCCTCCACATGAAAAAGGTAAAGAAGGAAATAAGGTATTCTTCCCCTTACTAGTAAAGTGTCTTTCATCAGTACTCTACATCTACCTTACATATTCCAAAGAAAAAACCCTTTCTCTCATATGTATTGGAAGTTTGTATGGTTCTACTCCCGATCCATAAAATATTAGCACATTATATTCTTCCATTAAGTTCCAATCAACCAATTGTATTTATTTTCCTAGTTGAATGCAATTTCTACATGACATAGGCAATCTAAGCATTGGAGTATTTGTAATTTATTGATGCAAGGGAGACAAAAAGTAGTCTACAAAATTACTGTAGTTCCTTCGAGAATCATGCAATCTTATAACAGTGGTCCATTCATATATTGGAGC
>VDFB02097247.1:0-35319 GCA_007258455.2 Sequoia sempervirens
TTGGAAAGTTTTGATGCCAGGAGGTAGATGAAAAAACCAATCCATAGTAGGACCTGTTAAACTTCATGGGAAGAGGAACATTAGATAAGAATCATTGTAAGCCACCTCTATACACGTGACATTGAATTCTTTGATATGATAGATAGGACTTCCTCTCCCTTTGTATTTATCGAATTTGGGGATTTCAAAGCCTAGAGGGAATGGTACCATTGCAATGTTTCAACCAAATGGATAGGGACATAAATTTTGCAAATGTGGCTTCTTGGTATTTCCCATTTGAAGATCTTGTAGTTCTTGTGATAGCACTTTAAATTATGATGCTTGATCGTCCTGCAAATTTGGTGGAGGAACATATGGTGGAATGAAGGATGAGTTGTATGGAGGATTTTGATATGATAGGGTATTGTATGGGGTGTATGGTGGTGTGAGATTTTGTGAAGGTGATTGTGGTATTGATGTGTAATGAGGTAAAAATAACCTCATCAACATAATGGCCTTAATATACAAATATGAACCTTCTAGCCCAAATTACTCTACCAATTGATTACCTTTAGGAAAAATAATTGCTTTCCTTTCTATGAATAATCGTACAAACTTATTCCTTGGAGTTGATTTAATTAAACTAACTTATGCTGATTTAATGGTTTAGTCTTGAGTATTTTGCAGGTAAACTCCACCACCATTCTCCATTCCAGTCAGAAGGGAAATGAATGTGGGTCTCATACTTTTGAAAACTAGCGAGCGGGCACCGAAATGTTCAAGCACATGTTTTGGCCGAGCTTTTATAATTTTGTTATTTTTCAATTTTAAAGACTTTATGGCTTATGAGAAGCCTCTGAAATATTGTATATCATGGGCTCTTAAGTCCCTTTAACTATGGGCAATCTGTTGAAAGACTTGATCAAATGAAAATTAGGATTTTTGTTAGTCATTTTTCATATAAATATGTAACTGTTACAAATAATGAGAAGAAGATTATCATTATTCTGTCAATTTTTCTTTTGAGTAAAAACTACCATATGAATATGAGTTTTCCCGCCTTCCTTGGAATTACTGTGTAATATGGATGTATCTATGGAATGAAGTAACAGAAAGGATTTTCTAGTGCATGTGATCTGAAGTAGTAGTAGATACACCCACAAGTTGGCCACTCGAGGGTTAGAAATAGATAGATAAGTATTTGTTTCTTGTTTTGCATTTTCCTTTGATAAAATAGAAGTTGCATTTGCATTTTATTTTCATTCGTACATGTTATACTATTAGTGTCAAGCCTGCAGGTTGTAACTGAGTCCGTAGCTTCTGAGCTTAGCATTTGAATGTTTGAAGCACCTTTCTTCAATTAGTTTTGATTAATGGTTTTATGATTAGCAGTTAGCTTGTGATTCTCTACAATATTTTAATTTTGCTTTACCTCTTCAGCAATTTATGCATTAATTGTTTCCATGCTTTCTAGTTTAATGGTGAAGCTTTTCAGATTCTTAGTTTTTTGTCTTTTGATTTGAGTTATTTTCCTGCTTTCTAGATAGATGATTTACTGCTTTCTAGATTAGAGGCCCTTTAGATTAGAATTTTTATTTAGTAGATTAGTGCTTAAGAGAGAAGTCGAGATGTACTCTATTGCTTATAGTTGTTGGACACTGCCCAGCCGATATATTGATGTGTTTATTCACTAGAGTGTTAGGACCTAATCACAACCTGTTACTTTTTGGCACCATTGTTGGGGATCCTTTTTCTAGTGTTAGGAGATATCTTGAATACCTCTCTTAGGGATAGGAACAGTCCTTTGGCTTCTTCTCTGCATGGTCAGGAAATGAGGCCCCCATGGGAGATTCATACCAAAAACCCCCCAGTTGATGTACCAACAACAAGCGGAGAAGAAGGAAACTCAGACCAAGAACTTACTATGGAATTGACCAAACAAGGTCAACTTGAGACCTTCCCACATACTCTAGAAAGAGAAAAAATAGTGGTCGAAGAGCATATTCTTTCACAAACCTTTGAACCTTTTGCTACTGAGCAAATTGTGGAAGACGATCACATTCCCTCCAACACCATGGGTGATCGAAGAAATGCTGCCAACAACCACAACAATGATAACCCTCCACCACACACACTCACTTATCTTATTGCTATTGATGCAGATGACGAGACAACAATGAAAAATATCTCACTGGCCTTCTTACCAACCTTTCGAGGTTTGTCTACTGAGGACCTTGATTAGTTCCTACTTGAATTCAAAGTCTTTTATCAAACCTATGACTACAAGAATGATAATAAAAAACTAAAGCTTTTCCCTTACACTCTTAAAGACTCAGCTATGTGCTAGTTTATGGGGTTAGCTTCTCATTTGATAAACTCCTGGGATGAAATGGAGACCGTATTTTTGGAGAAATATCAGAGTTACTGCAGGGTAAGTGATAGGAAAGAAGAACTATTCAAAATAAGGTAGAATGAGGATGAAAGTTTAGAGGACTAACTAGATAGGTTTATCTTCTTGTCCAAACGATGTGGTGGGGAAGTTATAAGCCTCAATATTTTAAAGACCTTATTTCTCAAAGGTCTCGACGATGAAGCTCGAATGAGCTTATACTTAATGGGAAAAGGAGACGTGTCCCAACTGAGACTGGAAGAAATAACGGAATTGTGTCAAAACTTCTCTCATACTCGTGGAGGGATTAGGAAGTTCACCTCCTTACGTGGTTCTAATGACATAAATAAGCTTCATGAGGAACTGGCCAACTTCAAGACCGACATTCTTGTCCAACTAAACACCACCTTAGATGGCATCCAGGCTAAAACCAGAAATCCTGAGACTTTGTCTATTTATTGCCCTAGGTGTCGAAACAAACATTTGTTAAGAGAGTGTCCCTTGGAAAAAGTTGACAAGATTGACATTTGTTATGTATGTGACAAGAATCACACCATCGATCAATGTGAACTATTAAATTCCATAAAAAAATTCAAGAAATGAACAACTCTAGACGAGGAAGAAGTGAATGTTGTCAACCAGAGAATGGGAGGTAATTTCTCCTATGGCCAGAATTCCAATCCTAACTGGCGACCCCAACCAAATTGGAACACTAATCAATGGGAAGCACCCTGGCCTCAGGCACCACCGCCAGTACCATCTAACTAGGGAACCTATCCTTGGGACCACCGGACTGGACAAACCAATCTTGGGGTAAGCCTCAGTGGCCCAACCAGTCCCAATAGCAATGGTACCCTCACAATTCCATTCCTCAATGGAATCAACCCCAACATCAGTTCTATTTTGGTCCCAAGAGGATTCCTAACCAATAAAATCTCTTACCACCTCCCTAAAACACTCAATAGACTGAACAAGTTAATAAAACCACCACTTCTGGTGCAACCAATCCCTAATCCAAAGAACAATCTTTTGAACACTCTAGTGTATTATGCCGAACAGGACAATGTCACCAGACTCAATCCAATACATTGTGGAAACCTACAACTGAGGTCTGGTAAAACACTTTTCCAATTGACTATTGAAGAAATCATAGATGAACCTATCTAGAAGTCTATTGAGGAAACAATAATAACACCTACGTTCATAGAACAAACTCTAGACACTACACGACATGAAACCAAACCATCATCTTCAGCAGGAGATATTGACCTACCTTAGGAGGAGGAGGCTTAGTCTCCAACTGAATCCTTGGAAAATTCCACGACTAAAGACAAAACCAAAGCCCCTTTTCTAGAGCAATTGAAACCAATCCCAATGAAAGATGCTTTGAAAACAACATCACCTACAGAAACTGCACTAATACAGGAAATTAAATGATTGCAAATCAAAGTTCCCCTGTTACAACCGATTAAAGAGATCCCTAAGTTAAACCAGTTGATTAAACAATTATGCATCAAAACTCTAGGGAGGAAGCAAAAATGAATCAACACTATTCATATCAATGGGTACCTAACTAATTTGTTAGCTAGAACGATTACTGCTTTGAAATATGATGACCCGAGAAGTTCGCTTATAACAGTAACACTTAATGGGGTAGCAATACCCAACACTTTAGTGGACCTTGGAGTAGCCATTAATTCAATGATTGTTGATGTTGGAAAAATTGGGCCTCACTGATCTACTCACCACAACTACAGTCCTACATATGGCAAACCAATCCATAGTTATTCCCAAGGGCATCATTGAAAACGTTCTTGTTAAAGTAGATGGATGGGAATATCCAGTGGAGTTCTAGATAATTGAATCCCTTACACCCAAATATAGTTATCCAATAATTTTGGGACAACCATGGTTGGCTATGGTGCAGCCAAAATTGACTACAAGAAGGAGGAATGACAATCTCCCATGGAACCAATAGCAAACAGTTGTTCTTGTACCCTCCTGCCAAGCCTACTGAACATAAAAAAGTATGGGTTGATGAACAAAGAAGTCCTACTGGATAGGAAAACTTGGCTTCACTGGCCATGATAGTCATTAAACAACATGGTGAAGAATTAAAGGAAGAATTAGAGAATGACATGGGAAGTATTACAATAGACTCCAACAGTGAAGAGATGTCAGACATAGAAGAAATCCTTGGACACCCAATTAACATAGATCAAGCAGAATTTGATGATGCTAAGTTTATTGGATTGCCTTTCCCTTTGATGAATTTAGTTCCAAAAAATTTCCATTTCTTTGCAGATGTTTCTAGGCTTCATAAAACTATCTTGCATAGTTGTCCACTCAACACACTAACAAGACCTATTCACACAATCACATCCAATTATCTTGGAGTCAAAAGCATTATGTTGCTACTAGGCAGAACCTTGAACACCAATATTTGGTTGACTAAGATAGAAGAACAAAGATTGTTTGATACCTTGGTGAATAGATCTAAAGCGCTCGCCTGGGATTATAAAGATTTGAGAGGAATACATCCTAGTGTGTGCACGCTTCATATCTATACTGAGGATGTTCGCCCTGTTCGACAACCATAACGGATACTCAATCTTGCTCTTAAAGATATCATTAAAATTGAGATTGAGAAGCTTCTACAGGTAGGATTCATCTACCCAATTTTTGATAGCAAGTGGGTGTCACCCTTGGTTGTAGTTCCAAAGAAGAATGGGAAGTGAAGAGTGTGTGTAAATTATAGGGATCTCAACAAAGCAACATGTAGAGATTATTTTCCCCTGCCATTTGTGGACCAAGTGTTGGATAACTTGGTTGGGATAAAATATTTTTCATTCTTGCACGGATTTAATGGTTACAACCAGATACAGGTAGCAGCAGAAGACCAGGATAAGACGACCTTTAATTGCCCTTAGGGAACATTTGTGTATAGGGTTCTTCCCTTTGGGCTACGTAATGCTCCTGCCACCTTTTAGAGGGCCATCCCGACTATATTTGTTGAGTTGGTAAATGAGTGCGTGGAAGTCTATATGGAAAATTTCACTGTATACAGTTCAACTTTTGATGAAGCTCTCACAAATCTAGACAAGGTGTTAAAGTGATGCGAGGATCACTGATTGTCCCTCAGTCACAATAAATTCCTAATCATGGCGGAACAAGGAATAGTGCTAGGACATCATATTTCAGCCAAAGGGATAAAGGTTGATCCCAAGAAAATTGAAGTCATACAACAACTCGAGATTTTGAAGACTCAGACTGATGTCAAGAGTTTCTTAGGGCATGTTGGATACTATTGAAGATTCATAGAAATTTTTAGAAAAATCGCAACCCCAATGTTTTCTCTCCTTCAAAAAAATGTTGACTTCATTTGGACACCTGAGTGTCAATCCTCATTTGAAACTATTAAAGAAAAACTCACCTTTTCCCCTATCCTTCGAGGACCTAACTGGAACTTTCCATTTCATATTTATGCCGATGCGTTTGATGATGCCATTGGAGTAGTTCTAGGGCAAGAAGATGAGAATGGAGGGAAATATGCTATGTATTTTATGAGCAAAAATTTGACACCAACAAAGAAGAATTACACCACAACAGAGAAGGAATTCTTGGTTGTAGTGCACGCCATCAAGAAATTTAGACATTATACAGTCACTGGGTACAAAGTTATAGTGCACATAGACCATGCAACCATCAAATATATCATGAACAAACTGGTGGTAAATGAAAGGATAATTAGGTGGTTACTCCTTCTCCATAAGTTTAATGTGACAATTGTTGGCAAACCAAGGAATTCCAACATAGTTGCAAACTTCTTATCTCTTATTAAACTTGATGGCGACTGTGCTTTGGTAGAGGATGAATTTGTTGGTTCTCAGTTGTGATCATATGGTTTGTCCTTGATGAAAAAATCCCTTTCAGTTGATTCTACTTGTTGGAAGTTTCAGATTGGTTTCTCATGCTTTATCTTGGTACAGTTTTGTCTATATGGTTTACATGTCTTGGCATTCAGTGGATAGTTTACATTCAAAATTTTAATATCTTATGGTACTGTTCAGTTTGAGCTTCATGCAGTCTCAGGTTATCTTATTTGTACATTGTTTTGATGACAAGAAAGAACATATCGGCGTGAGAATGCCAAGGTCTCCCCAATCCATTTCTCTGATAAACATCTATGTTGCCTATCGGCAAGACGTTTCTGATGTCATGACGATTGGATTTTACTTACAAGTAGCTTTTGGCAGGACTTCTCCATTGTTTCGGTGACAGAAAAGGATCATATCGGCATGAGTTATACTGTCGAAATGATGTCGTAGCAAAATCATCATGTCTCCCCGACCGACAACAAAGGGTGCTCATCGGTGAGAGGTTTTTCTTCATTGTAACGTCTTGGCGAACTTACTTTAGTCTTGGCAACCGTCGGTGGAAAAATTGCATATCGGCAGGAGGTCTCAGCTTTGGTGTTTAATGTCTTGCCGACTAAGTCTTATGAGGGGCTTTCGACGAGAGGTTGGTATTGTCTTAGCGACTCAGAGTGGATAAATTTTTTGGTATGACATAGTGTGCTCTCTGAGAGGTCTCCCCAACATTGATATGTCTCAGCGATGCATAAAACAAAAGGAACATTTCAGTATGACTCATGGGCAATGAAGAAAGGTCTTGGCGAGTTTGATTTCTTATACCGACCAACAACATAAAGGTATACATCTCAGTCAGAGTTAGGGTTTTCAGCGTGAGGTCTCAGCGAGTGACCTCCGGTCTCGCCAATGGAACACAAAAGGACGTTGTCGGCATAGGATTTGACTTGTCTCAGCGACACACAAGATGGTGGGTGACTTTCAGTATAACAAAGTATTATCTATATGAGGTCTCCCCGAGAGCGATATGTCACGGTGACAAGTTTTATCACGAGGGGCTCTCGGCAAAACAAAGACTGGTCTACGAGATGTCTTTCCAATATCAAAAGGATTTAGTGATAGTGAATGAAATAAAAGGGCATCTCGGTGAGAAACTTGCTTATGTCTCAGCGATTGGAAAGAACATAACATATGAGCTCTCAGCGTGACATAATGTATTCGTTATGACTTATCCCCGACTTTGATGGGTCATGGTGAGAGAAAATGAGGAAAAGGAAATGCAGCTCGCATAAGGTCAAAACAAAACAAAAAGAACATGGGGCGACTGACAGCATTATAATTGCCTTCAGCATACTTACTGGGTTGTCTCATCGAATGATTAACAAAGACTCAAACATTGTGGCCAACATGGGAATTTCTAAATATAGTTGCAGGCCGACATCATTGGTTGGCATCGAATCTCTGATATTTATGCATTTCATGCTGCACATACTGGTTTATAATCACCATTTGTAGAACTGCTCTCTGCATCTCAATTACTAATGTGGCAAATAATGCCATGTTAGAGTATTGTTATTCATGCATTAGAGGTTATGATTTACTGTGGTGGGTAGTCGTGCTTTTTTAAGCAGTGAAATGATCTCACACGTTTCAAATTTGTTGAGGATGGCTCTTAGCTGGGTGAAACAGATCTTATATTGGAAAATTAATTTCACTTTGACTAATAATCTTGCTGGGTACAAGATGAAGAATTATATTGTAAAAAGCTTTGGTTGTTCAGCCATTACTCCTGAAGACAGTTACTTTTCTGGCATCCTTTTTCCTAAAAATAGAAAGGAGGTTTCAGCTCTCCTTTGACCTCAAATCTCTTTGAAGACTACACACTGGAAAAGATGTATAAAATGCAGTGATGTGATTACAGAAAAGCAGCTGGATAGAAATTCTGAGACAGTTATTTTGGTCGTATCAAGAGATGTATTGGAAAACTCTGTGATACAAAATTTGGAAAACATGATGCATAACAGAGTTGTAATTCTTTTCTATTTAATATTTTAAGGATTCAAAGAGTTGGATTCTTAGGGTATTAGGTAGATAAGAGTGTTGAATTTCTTGAGCTTACTAGAAAACAGAGAGATCCTCTGATATTATTATTGTTCTAAAAATAATTTGAGGGGTTGGTGCTCCTTGAAATTGGTGTTTCAAAATGAGGGGTTGGTGCTCCTTGAGTTGGTGCTCATAAATTAGCCTATAAGGCATTGTTAACAGTGGTTTTTGAAGATTAAGCAAGTAAGGCAGTTTAGGAGTGGTTTTTCTACCCCAGGAGGGTTTTCCACTCGGCAAATCCTTTGTCTTATGGTCTCTTTGTTTTGATGTCATAATGTTTCTTGATTGTGATAATTTTTATCAGTCTGAACATTTTTGAATGATAGTTCCTTCATATCTGCAAATATTTAGTTCAAATATCTTGCACAAGTCATTGCTGAAAAGTCTAATTCAAAAGGAAGCTTAAAAGTTCTCATTTGATTCATTGCTCAAGAATAGTTATAATTAGCTAAAGGTGTTTGTTGTCTCAATACCTTTCATGTCTTTAAAGCTGCATTCAAATCAATTGTTTAAGAAGTGATCAATAATGTTGATCATCATTTGCACAGTCTTATGAGTTGCACCTGCACTGTCATCATGCTTTGATTGTTAATCAATGTCAGCCATAACTATTTTGGCAAATGCAAGATATCTCACTCAAATCACATTTTCATAAGTTGTCTAATAGACTGAGTTAATGTTGTCATATCTTTGTGCTTTCAAAAGTGATTACTCTACTCTATTGTTGAAAGAAAAGGAAATCAGAATTAAAAATCTTGGTCGAAGTTGAAAAATTTTAGACACTGATTCACCCCCCACTCTCAGTGTCTGTCCATAACTCCAACAAAATTCCCAAATGAAAATATGTTCGCCATCTCCACTAAAACTCCTTGGTTTGCTGATATTACGAACTACTTAGCCACCTCAAACGTACCACCTCATTTCTCAGTAGAACAAAAGAAATGCCTCATCAAAGAAAGTGCCCCTTTTAAATGGATTAATGAAATCTTGTTTCGGTGTGGACCCGATATGGTTTTGCGACGATGTCTTAGGGAAGATGAGACCTATAGTATCCTTAGGGCCTGCCATGATGACCCTTCTGGAGGGCATTATTCTGCTAAAAGGACAACTCATAAGATCTTGGGAGTGGGATACTATTGGCCTTCAATGCATAAGGATATCAAGAAGTATGTTCGCAGGTGTGATGAATTCCAAAGGATGGGAAGACCAACCACATCCAATGAAATTCCCCTACAACCTCAGGTAGTCCTTGAACCATTTGAGAGATGGGGATTGGATTTTATTGGCCCTATAGATCCCCCTTCACAAGGGAAAGAGTATATTTTGGTCTACATTGATTACATGACTAAGTGGGAAGAAGTACAAGCACTACGTGTTGCTAGGGAAGAACAGGGAGTTGACTTTCTTTATAATAGAATCTTTCTTAGATTCGAGGCCCCAAGAACAATTGTTACAGACCAAGGCCCCTAGTTTATGTCCAAAGTTCTATTGACATTCACAAATCACTTCTAAGTAAGTCACAAAAATTCCTCACCCTACCACCGGCAAGAAAATGGATAATTCAAGGTCACGAACAAGGAATTGGAAAATATTTTGACAAAAATGGTTTCCTTGGGAAGGAAAGATTGGGCAAGGAAACTACCAGAAGTCGTTTGGGCCTACAACACGACCTGGAAATCAACCATTGGCCATAGCCCCTATGAGTTAGTCTTCGAGAAGAAGCCCCTCTTGCCTATTGAATTTGAGCTCCAAACCCTTAGGACGACCATGGAATTGGATATGGATCTTAAATGAGCTCAAATCGAGAGTCTTACAACTTAGTGAACTAGATGAGCTCCATCTAGATGGAATCCATCAAACTGAATTGATCCAGCAAAAACATAAGGTATAGCATGACAAACACATCAAAGAGAAAGAATTCCATACTAGGGATTGGGCATTGTTGTTCGACTCAAAATACAAGGACCACCAAGGGAAACTTAGGACACACTGGCTTGGACCATATGAGATTTCTTAAGTGTTTGCTAATGGTTCAGTCTAGTTAAAACCAATTGATGGTGACACCTGAACTCTTCTAGTTAATGGGCATCAAATACGCATTTACCATAAACCCATTAATGAAGAAGAGTTTACAAAATGGTAGAAATGCAAGAAGAAATCCACTGCATTGACTCTGTCAAGGCAAGGTCAATATAGTGTTGAGTAAATAAATTAATTAATTAAAATATATATATATATATATATATATTTGAAAATTTCTTCAATTTTCTCATCAATTCCATCATTTAGACTTGGCTAAAGTTTTGTTTACATTTTGTAAGACTTCATCTTGTGGTGAGCCTGATTTCGACGCACCCTACTGCGATGCTTTGGAATTACTACTGTGATGCTCTAGACTTGTTGCTACAATGCTCCAAAACCTACAAATTAGATTGACTCCATGGCCCATCTTGATCCTACATTCTGACTCATCATCCAATGGTGCTCTGGAAAGTCAAGGCCAAAGTGTCACAATCTTTTTCCTTTTGGCTGCATCTTTTCATTGATGCTCTGGAGTTCTGTTGTTTCTCTTCCGGTTGCATCTTTTCAGTGATGCTCCGAAATGATGCTTGGATGCTCCATAATTTTGTTATGATGCTTTAGAAATTTTGGTTGCTGCTCTAGTTGCATCTTTCATTGATGCTCCATAAATTTTGGTTGTTGCTCTGGCTGCATCTTTCGACGATGCTCCAAAAATTTTGGTTGTTGCTCCAGCTGCATCTTTCAACGATGCTCTGGAATCCTCAATTTGGCTACTCAATTTTGATGACATCTTTCTAAATAATTTCATAACTTTCTTCTCTACGTCGGTCGCATTACTCAATAATGTTCCAATTTTTGTATAAATTTTATTTTTTAAAGTTTCTCTTATTTTTCCTAGGTTTCGTGCATGCCCATTCCTTAATGCTACTGAGATTCGCTCCCTTATGATGACTCCGCCATATCAAATATTTCCACAATAAATAAGATTATTATGATACCCTTTTTGTCATAATAATTTCCATCATTACTCCAACCATCCCATCCATGCCATTAATATATGCCGCCACCTTCACCAACCATATAACTATCCAATTACATCAACATAGGTAAGTGACGTTTGATCTAACGACAAGACCTAAGGTATGTGCAAATTAATTTATTAGAAGGGCTAGTATTTATTTTGAATAAAGGTTAATTAATTGGCATGATTTGTTCCCCTTGTAATTTTGAAACTTGTTCTCTTTACATGATTGGTGGAAGTATGGTAGCTATTGTAATTCCCTATGAAGAGTCGTCATAATGATACAGTAAAGTGACAAGAAAGATGGTAATTAATTCTTTCCCCATTGAGTATATCAACACATAACTCTCTCTTCGTCAGTAATTCAGAGAAGCAAGCATTTCAGGGTTCTAAAATTTTTTACCAAGAAGCAAAGGAGATGGGAGGAAATAAGAAAAATTCTGAGCCAAATTCTACAACAGCATTGTTGGAATTAAGTAATATAGCCACTTTATTTCAAAGGGTTGGATGGTTGGATTTCATGAAACAATTTGAAGGGTACACAAAGCAGCTGGTAAAGGAATTTGTTGATAATTTTGCAGATGGGAAGACTATGGTGCACGGAAAGTCATTTCGGGTAAGTACGAAAGTCCTTGCTCATCTTTCTAGTCTTGAAATAAAGGGATTCATTTGAATGAAAATACCCACATCCCTTATCAAAAGTTAATAGATTTGTTCCATAGAGAAGGGGAACCACAACCTGTACTGACCATAAGCACCAGGGGGGAAAATAAGGGAATTCATAGAATGTCTATTCCAGAGCCCTAGAGGTCTGCTGCAGCTTGGATTATAAAGTATTTCACTTGTGAGGGACAAATGACTACAATAGTGGGACCCCCTTTCTGCTTGTTGACTCATTTACGCCATGACATTGAGGACCCTACCCTTAGGGTAAATTTACCAGCCTTTCTCTACCATTCAATCACCTTTATGATAGAAAAGTATAAAATTAGGACAGGGCCCCTTAAACATCATGGTTTGATACAACTAATATGTAAATATCATTTCCACAATAAGCCAAAGAAGAAGTGGCAAAGGTTCCTATGGAAATTTAAAAATGAAGAACCAAGGAGTTCATTTGAGGAAGGGGAATCCTCTAAATAAAAGGAGCAATCTGTAAAAGAACCCTCCTCAGAGGAATTAGGCAACCCTAAGTCCCAATATACCTCCACGGCTCCTAGTGGTGATGCGCTAGAATCCTTGCTAGATGAATTACAAACCCCAAGGCAAGAAGAGGAGGTGGGAATTGTGCATTATGAAGAAGATGAGGAGCCCCCTCGAAAGAAAAAGAAACAAAGTAAAGTTGTTTTTCAAATAACCCCTCCTCTACGAAGGAGTAAACGGTTATCTTCAAGGGTCAGTGAATTGAACCCCAAGATATAGGTAGTACTTCAAAACAAAAAAAAGGCCAGAACTCTAATAAAGGTGGTAGAAATTGATAGTCCACCTGATAATGAGGAAATTGAAGAGATGAGAAAGCAAGAGGAGAAACTTCCCCAAGAAGAGGACAAAGAAACCCTATCACCTGAAGAGCAGAAAGGGGGGAAAGCATAATCGCTGCACTCAGAACAGAACGAAGATGAACCTGCGGGAGGATTCTCGTCCTTCCTTGACAAGTTGGAAAGTATACCTAAATTTTTAGAAAGAGTGCCTCAAGCAACTCCTTATACATTTTTCTTTGTGGATACCAATGAAGAAGAAGAAAGACTTCATACAGATAGATAAATTCCTTGCTCCTCCTTACCTAAAGAAGCTGAAGAAGGAAGTCTACCTGATATTGAGAATGCAGAAGAAGTGCTTCTTGAGAGCACTGAAACAAAAAATGCACCCTATATTGATGAAAAAGTGGAAGAAATCCCTCACATATCCTTCTCTATGGAAACAGGGGACGAAGAATCCAGTTGGAGAAATGAAGAATTAGAAAAACTAAAGATAGAAATTGAAGGGCTAAGGGCCAGGTTGCAAGATGACGAAGCACAAATTAATCAACATAAAGAAGAAATGGAGGTACACATTGCTATTGTCCATAAAAGGAATCAGGAAATTGCAAAATTAACTGCACAACTAGAGGAAAAAGACAAGCTTATTGAGCAACTGCAATTCCAAATCAACAATGGAATCTATTGGGTAAGCAGAATCAAGATGCTCTATATGAAAAAGAAAAATGCATTCTAGACTTGAAAAATAATTTTATGCAATTATTTAGTGCCTTTGAAGAAGAAAAGAATCAATAGGAAACTGAGTTGAATGCCTCTATGAGTAGAATTGTGGAGCTAGAACAAAGTTTACAAGAGAGTGATACTCAACTAATTATGGAATCAAAAGGAACACAAACTGAACCTATTGTTATAGATTGGTTCCAGGTACATATCCCCCCAATGCTTATGAAATGGATAGAGCATTGTTACCTTTTGAGATGTAGACTTTGAAAATAATAGGTTAAAGAGGGAGTTAGTCATGTTAAAAGAATCTTTCCATTAGGCATATAGGGGTAAGCAGGATTCCTGTGAAATTGGTGAATTTCTACTAGCATGTAGAAGACTATCTAGGTTTTACTCCATGTTTCTTAACGAGCAGCTTTTGAGATGGAAAATGCAAAGAATTCGCCAAAACCAACCTCATGACCCTGATGTCAAGGAATTTGTAAAAATATTTTTTGAGTCACTCCCTGAACAACAAAATTTGTTGTGTGAATTCTTTGTTCACAATTTTCTCCTAGAAAAGTATACAAATTTCTTTATTAACCTCTTTGTAGGAGAAGCATAATTAAGATCATTCCTATCCACTATGAGAAACCAAATTCACTGGCAAGACAAATCAAGAGAGTATGCTCAAGCAAAAAAGACTGTAGGGTTGCAAATAAGATACCCTCATAGGAAGCCTCTCTCTTTCAAGAAATATTTTCTAGGTGTCAAAAGTAAATAGGAAGCACGGGTCAAATATGATAGCAACCTCAGGGTGTGTTATGATTACTTTCAAGAACAGGGGCCACATTTAATAGGACCAACATGGCATGGATTTGAAGAAAGGCGCACCCCTCTTCCAATGCATCTCAAAAAGAGGGAAATAATTTCACCTCTCAATATTAGATGGTCCTACAAAAGAGCAACAACTTTGATCAAAATTATGGAGGACTTTAAGACCAATTGGATTGGTATGAGGTATAGACCTCCCTTGCTTCTTTCCCCACCACCTTCAATATACACCAACTTGGACCAAAGTGAAGATAGTTTTTCTAGATGGAAACAAAGGGTCACTTTTCATCAGGGATTCTTGAGGAATCCATAGACATTGGACATAGAGGCAGATGATGTGTATGATCTCAGTGCTAAATATGAGGAAATGAATAGGAGAAATGATGGACAAGGGGTATATCAGAGATCAAGAGGACCTACTCAGAATTAGGAAGGGGAGGAAATGATGAGGTAAAAATAACCCCATCAACATAATGGCCTCAATATACAAATATGAACCTTCCAGCCCAAATTACTCTGCCAATTGATTACCTTTAGGAAAAATAATTGCTTTCCTTTCTATGAATAATCATACAAACTTATTTCTTGGAGTTGATTAAATTAAACTAACTTATGTTGATTTAATGGTTTAGTCTCGAATATTTTGCAGGTCAACTCCACCACCATTCACCATTCCAGTCAAAAGGGAAATGAATGTGGGTCTCATACTTTTGAAAATCAGCAAGCGGGCATCGGAATGCTAGGAGCACACGTTTTGGCTTAGCTTTTATAATTCTATTATTTTTCAATTTTAAAGACTTTATGGCTCATGCGAAGCCTCTTTAATATTTTATATCATGGGATCTTAAGTCCCTTTTACTATGGGCAATCTATTGAAAGACTTGATCAACTAAAAAATAGGATTTTTGGTAGCCGTTTTTCATAGAAATATGTAACTGTTACAAATAATGAGAAGAAGATTATTGTTATGCTACCAATTTGTCAGTTGAGTAAAAACTACCATATGAATATGAGTTTTCCCGCCTTCCTTGGAGTTACTGTATAATATGGATGCATCTATGGAATGAAATAACAGAAATGATTTTCCAATGCATGTGATATGAAGTAGCAGTAATACACCCATGAGTTGGCCACTCGAGGGTTAGAAATAGATAGATAAGTATTTGTTTCTTGTTCTGCATTTTCCTTTGATAAAATAGAAGTTGCATTTGCATTTTATTTCCATTTGTACATGTTATACTGTTAGTGTCAAGCCAACAAGTTGTAACTGAGTCCATAGCTTCTGATTTTAGCATTTGAATGTCTGGAGCACCTTTCTTCAGTTAGTTTTGATTAATGGTTTTATGATTAGCAGTTACCTTGTGATTATTTACAGTAGATAAATGTTTCCTAATTTCTTTACATGCTTTACCTCTTCAACAATTTACGCATTCTTTAGGTTAATTTTTTCCATGCTTTCTATTTTAATGGTGATGCTTTTCAGATTCTTAGTTTTATGTCTTTTGATTTGAGTTATTTTCCTCCTTTCTAGATAGATGGTTTATTGCTTTCTAGATTAGAGGCCCTTTATATTAGAATTTGTATTCAGTATATTAGTGATTAAGAGAGAAGTCGAGATGTCCTCTATTGCATACAACCGTTGGACATTTCTTGGTCGATATATTGTTGTGTTTATTCACTAAAGTGTTAGGACTTAATGATAGCCTATCAAAGTGTATGTTCCTAACACGTTTGTATTGACGATATTTTGTTGAGGATTATAGAAGGAACTTGGTTGTTGTTGTTGTTGGGCATAATACTGAGCTAATAGAGCTTTTTGTGCTTGCTATTGTTGTTGAGCCACAAGGGCTTGTTGTTGGGCCTGTGCTGCTAAGGCTACTTGTTTGGATTGATGTTGTTGTTGTGCTAAGGCTACTTGGTGTGCTTGATGTTGTTGTTGTTGTTGTGCTAAAGATACTTGTTGTTGTGCTTGATGTTGTTGTTGTGTTGCTTGTTGTTGTTGGATATCTTTTTGGTAAGCTTGTTGTGCTTGTTGTAAATCTAGGGCATGTGCTTGCAATGTAGGATCAGGTGGTTGGGATATATGTGATTGATTGAGGGTGTTAATGTTGTGAGTAGATAGTGGATTGTTGATGAAGGGGGAGGGTTCCCTTGGTTTTAAATTTTATGTGAGATGGTAGATGAAGACGAAGGAATTTAGGTTGAGTTCTCATTTGATTTTGCATGGTAACGGGGACTGTGGGAAAAGATAAGGATGATTTCATTAGGTTTGCGATGGTAATGACACACTAGGATCTTGATTCCATTGGTTAAAAATATTTCCTTGTCCCATATCTTGAGGATTACCTTGTGCGAAAGATGTAAAAATGGATTCATGATCAAGGTATTTCTTGGATTGACAAAACTCATAACCTAGGGATGGCTTTGAGATGGAGTGATAGTGAATGGGATGGGTGTGCTTTGGGAAACCAATGGTACAGATGAACCCATTGGAGGATTGGATAGAGATGCTCCCATCTATGTTAAGGGTTGGATTTGTGGTATGGTATTGACATTCCCTTGTGTGCTATTTTGAGATACTCAGTCTATACTGCTTTGTGTGATGGTGAGCACACTTGTGATACTCATGGATGTAGATGAAGAGAGGTGTCCCCGATATTTTGAAGTGGTTGTGGAATAATGAAGTTTGAGAGGTGTATATAGTTGTTTAGAATTTTTTGGGAACTGGAGGAGCACCAAAGGTAGGTGTCCAAGTGGTTGTTGGAGGTGGAGGATTAGCGTTAAGGGTACCCACAGGTGTATTGTTTTTAAAGGAAGAGTTAGACCAAAGTCTTGGGCAAGACTAGTTGCAAGACTAGGAGTGGATGTTTGATTTAGCCCTAGTGATGGAGTTATGAAGCTTTGTGTCAAGTTTCGTGCAACAAAGGTTGGGGAAATTGGAGCTACATTTTGAAAGGCTTGATGTTCCATCATTTCCTCCCTAGTAAGTTCAAAAGGATTATTTGTGATGTCTTCGATCTCATATGGTCCTGAAGGAGATGATGGTTGTTGCGATGGGGTAACGTCACTTCCAGGATCAAATTCTAAAGGATTTGGATCACTTGAGGTAAATGTAACTTTGGCTTTTTCCACGATTCTCTTATGTTGTGATCTCATTTTTACCATAAATTTTGTGTCACCTATGGGAGAGTTGTGTTAGGATTTGTGATGTTTGAACTCTCTAGTGTATTCAAATCTAGGTAAAAGGGATGCTCTAAGTCTTTTCAGAGCAATGATGATAATGGGGGTGAAAATATGGGTGGTATGAGAAGTGATCTTTGCAAACATTTTGGAACAACACTTTTAACTTGAGTTTGATATTTTGATGTTAGGATAACGGATTTTTATGAACTTGGAAACCTTTAAGGTAGACTCACGACCTTCAAGATAAACTAGTTCAAAGATGATAACTAAATTAACTAAGTGCATGGAAAATGATACATTTCACATACAAAGTAGCTAAGTTAGAGGGTGGCTTGATAGATGTTTAAGTCAAAAGGTGTTGGTGTATTCAAAAATTTTGCAAAGTTTGGTGAAGTGGTAGATGGAATTTGATGGAGGGATGGATGAGATGTTTGACCCAATGTTGACTTAGAATGAACCTTTGTTTTCCAAGACCAAGGTAGTGAGAATGATGTTAGACCTCTAAAATGTTCAAATTCTAAAGACCCAATGTCGACTCAAATGAGAGGATGGATGGGAACGTTTAAACCTATTCAGGCCCTCCTAGCTCGAGCATAAAATTTCCTTATCAAGCTATAACGATTGCAATAAAGTATTAAGGCCCACTTTCTACTAAATTGTGAACTATGATACCTACATTTGCAATGACAAGATGGATATTTTCCCCTATGGATTTTGATTGTGTGATGAATCATTTATAGGAGTTTAGTATCTTGGAAAAGACTAGGGTTTTGACTCCAAAAGAAGGCATATAATTTTGGACTGTTTCTTGAAACGTGTATGTAAAATTTTTCTACCAACTTGTCTCTATTCTTGTGGAGTATTAAAAGATGCTTTTTGAGAGATTTTGGACTAAGATTCCTAAGTTTGAAATGATGATATATAGACCTTATCTTAGGGATCTTGATTTTTCGTGAGATCATTTACAAATAGTTCAAGTTTATGGAATAAAAGGAAGATATTTATTGCCATGTAGGTGGTCGTAATGTGGGCCTTCTAGCCTCAATATCAGCTTGTTCCTCTTCTTCGTCTAAAATGGTTGATGTGTTTCTCCATTGGGTGTTTGTTTCTTTTGTTTCAAAAGTGAATCTTCTCAAACTACTAATAAGATTGGTTTATTCTCCGTTAATGATTTCAAAGTTTGGTTGAATGATAGCACCTAGAAGATGAGGTTGTTCAATGGGAGAAATTAGTCTCCAAATAGTCATGTGGGGTTCATTTTTTAGTTTATCTTGCTTAAGTAAATTGATTTTACCACAAAAACTTATCTCGTTTATGTTTTCAAACTAAATGTTTATGTCAAGAACATCATAACTTTCACAATGTCCATTTCATGAAAATTATGAGGTTAAAGCTATAATTTCCTATGTTGTCTTTGGGAAATATGGATTTGAGATTAATGTCAAGATATTTAGAAATCGCTAAGGATAAATCCTTAGGACAAGTAGTAATATCAAGGCTAACTCAAGAGGTCCATATTTAAACCAAAGTGTTTTAAATTTTTGAGGAAGATAGTGAATGTGTTTCTATCATTTTGGAACCAAGCAAGGTGTCAAACTAACTCATAATCATGTACAATCCTAGGTTCAAAATGGCTATACTTGTTGAGTCCCCACTTGGATTTCTCCAAACACTAAATAATGCAAACAGTTAGAGATTTGGCGACACTGGCTCCTCCTTTCTCAACACACACTTCTTGGGACCACCAAATCTCAAAATATTTAAAATCGAGAGATCAAAAGGATTTTTCTGCTTCTACAATTAAATAATAAGAATGTGGGGTTTTTTTAGAATGATCATTCTTGCACCAACAAGTACTAAGGATTTTTGGATTCTAAATAGTGGTTCGTAATAAGGGCTTCCAGTTTAGGGCACACTATGATAAAATCCCTCAAGAGGTCTCCCAAGCCTTAAAACAAGGGATTTATGCATCATAAAGATACTGGGGGAGAGCTATCATGTACCACATCCCATTGATCACAATTTTCATTGCAACCACAAATTTATATAGCAATTTAGAAGAGCTTGGCCTTAGCTCGTTACCACTTGGGTCGTTCCCTTGGGGTGAGTACTTTTTCCCACCAAGGCAGGCCCTCTAAAGGTAAACAATAGTGAGGAAGTACATATGTAGTTTGATCATCTTCATTCGCATGAACAAAGAGAGAACACACCCTATGCCTTTTTCTCACACTTGCAAAGGGGTTCAGTTTTAATCCAAATTGAAAGATGTAGGTAATTTTGCAAAGTGTTAAGGAATGATTCTGTTTCTCAAGATCACCAAATGGCATGAGATAATTGCATACACATCCACTAACCACATTATAAATCACAAAACATAACAAGCAGTTGTAAATTTTAACCCCTTAAAGCAATGATGAATTAATTTTAAGCACCAAATGAAATATGAAGTTGTCTTGTTCAATTTTAAACCGAAAAAAAAATAATGAGATGAGGGTTCAATTTTAATTTTGTTTGTGCATTAATTTTAAACCCAATTGAAATTTAGTGTGTTTCCTAAAGCAGAAAGTAGAAAGAATAAAAGTTGGGTTATAATTTCCCCAAAGCGTTAAACGCTTATTACAATAACAAAATTTTAAGATAGAAAAGCTTTCTTCACTTGAGCTCCATGTATTTCAACCTACAAAACCCTATTAATCTAACAACCAAAACACAGTCAGAGGTGCATCGGTGATCAAATAAATCAAGGAAATTAAAACACATGTTAAAAAATGATTGTAAAGTTTCTTACCCTAGTTGGGCGTTGCTAAACACGGTAGCGTCGCAATTTGAGCTGTGGCATTGTTGTGGTGAAAACGGGTGTCGCTCTATAGCAGAAACAGTGAGCATGATAGCATCAGGATTTGGTCTGGCATTGTTGCTCACAGTCTAGCATTGCATTTTGAAATTTGTTGATGTATGTCTGGTGAAGTTGGGCATCACCGTTTGAAATTTTTGATGCCTCTATATTAAATTGGTGTCACCAGATTTAAATCAGTGTTGGTGCATTAATTTGGCATCAGTGTTTCAAATTGTAATGGTGTCACTATATGGAGGTGCTTTTCAAAGTGCATCATTTTTTTGTAGTTTGGGTGTCACTGTATCTTGCAAAATAGTAAACAAACAAAATTCAAGCTAAAATATGGTTAGATTAACATTACGCCCTCCTAGCACTAGAATGTGTGACGAGGAAATTTTGGTGTGGGTGATTATGTTTAATCCATGATGAATTGAAGCACAATTTACCCAAATAAACCTACATCTACCAAACAAGATCATTCAAATTGGAAAATTAAACTAAGAATTTAATTGAAACTGAAAGTTACAAACTACACAAAAATAGTTAAATTCTTACTCTAACCCATTTGAAACTTATCCTGTTTTGGAATTAGTGTCGTGTATATGTGGAACAATGACCCTTTCCCAATCCTATGATTAGTGAGCTTGTTTCACTCAATTCTATGAAAGAGAATTGATGAAACCATTTTGATTGATGTATGAAAACCTAGATTATGCTAATTTAAACATGATGCAAGCTAAATTACCATGATTTTATGCTAGAAATGAACTAATTATGCAATTGCTAAGCTAAAAAATGAAAACCTTGAATTATATACAAACTAAGATGGATGCATGGAAGCCATTAATGGATGCTCTAAGCTACTATGCAATTAGAGATAAACTAAACAAGCTAAAAGTGAGTAAAGGATGAGTGTGAGTGCAGGTGAATTCAATAGCATGAGATTGCAATTTAAAGATGGATCCATTTGTCTCCAAATAGTGTCCTATTTATAGAAGAGCAAATGAGGAGTGGAGGGTTGAGATTGAAAAGATTAATCAACGGTCAAAGATGAAGGAGATGAGAGGCATGGATCATGGATTCTCATCAATGGATGAGAATGCATGATGTGATTTTAATCAAGGGCTCACACTTGCTTCAAACAAACACACTTTTGACCTGCTCACAGGTCAAAGGTAACTTGTTTAAAAGGTTAAAGGTTAAAACTTGCACAAGAAGCTAAGTGAAAATATCCCTTTTTCAAATGATGAAGGAATAAAAATATTCTTTTGGAATATTCATTTGGGTGAGGATAAAAGAAATTTTAAAAATTAAAAGAAATTCTTAATTGTGCAAAAAGTATTCCCTTTTTAGAGGAAAATTAGTTTAATTGCTAATTAAACAAGGTTTAATCATGTAATTAGGGGATTTGGAGGAATAAAGTGTTATTTATTAAATTAAATAATTTAATAAATGGGGGAGAGACATGAAATGATATTTAATTAAATAACTTAAGGTTATTTAATTAAATAAGATGACTTAGGAGATTATATTAAATATTTTGATTTATTTAATTTAATGAGATGAAATGTTGGCGTGAAGGGGGATGAATTAATCCATTTAAATTAATTAAATTGGCTAGGTTAATATAATTAATGAAGCGAAAAGAGGATGGGTTAAAGAATAAATGATGCTAGTAAATTTGTTTCGAGTGTATGATATCATCTAGGATAGTTTTCAGTGTCTACAGGATGAATCATGTGTGGTCCCCTGTTTTCACTACTCAATGACCATTTGTTGCAGATTGCCTCTTGGGAAATTTTGGGGTGTATGTGCATCATTGCATGAAAAACACCATGAATTTGAGTCATCTTCCAAGTTGTTTTGGCTAGTAACTAATTCCCCATGCAAAATTGGTGAGAATGTTTGCAAGGGAGTAGGGACCAAGACAATTTGATTTACAGATTGCACCTGATGATTCGATCTCTATCCTCCTTCATACTAGTTATGCTAATTATGTTGATACATTGGTATACTAATTTGATAATTCTGAAAAGGGGGCTTTAGAGGCATAGATTATTGCCTTTTGAGATTTATTATCTCATTAGGAAAGTTTCACATGATGCTCTTCATATCATCATCTTTGTAGTTAGTGATGATGAAGTGACTGAACTCGTTTGAGCAGCTGGATACACGTACATGGGAGGAGTGGCTTGCGAATTGTCGAGGACCCCCTCTTATGATGACATTGATAATTCTAGGAACATAGGCATTAGAGGTCATGAGGGAAGCTTCCTAGCATCTATCAAGTTATTCTCTGCTCGGAAAACTAGTTCATACGCATCCAAAAAATTTGGCCTCCAAGATATTGGATCATTATGACTATATTTGAATTAAAGGATTTGAGATAAAATATGATAGACATACCTGTGGGCAGTCAAGTAGCAACCAATATTTTTTGCCAGGTTTTATGGAATCTGATATTAAAATCTATAATAGCCTCTTGTGAAGCTCTTTAAATAGTAATTAGTTGTTGGAGGAGAGATAATCAATCTCCTTTCTCATTGAATCAGTTGAAGAACCTATATATAAGTTGATCCCGGGTGGCAATGGAGTTGGGCGACAAGGATCTATACCAATCAAGAGCTCACCCTTTGATTGAGACAACCAACAATATTAAAGCTACATTTTTCTCTGTAACGTGGTGCATTGTACAAATATTCACCACATCCTGAAGATGTTTCATAACATTTTTGAAATCATCCCCAATGAATTTGGGGAGTGTCTTTAATGCATTAATAGGAATATGATTTGAAGTAGCTGGAGCTACTAGAGGAGTAAGTGAGCTTCCACTATTCCTTGCTACAAAACTTCTTGGTGGTCCAAGTGCAACCATTTTCTATGGTTGTTGAGTTGCACTTGACCCTATGACGCTTTGGTGAGTTAAAACCATTAGAGGTGACAATAGCAAGCTTGAATTTTTTGTTGTTAGAAACCTTGTGATAAGCCTCCAAATCATAAAATCTGACTTCTAGTCAGGCTCAGAATAGGTCCCACCGAGCATGCTAGAAAATGAACTATTGATGATTAAAACTCTCGCTCTAGGAAAGCAATGTCCTATAGAAATCTTTATAGATGTGGGGCTAAAATTGTTGTCTGTGAAGTGACCTCCAAGATTTTAGAAGCCAACTCTTCAAATATTTTTGGGGAGAAAAGAGGGGAGAAGGAAAAGTAGGAAAAATTGAAATGAAAGCTAACTAAGCTGATGCATTAAAATTACTTTTGTGTCCGATCCTAACTTTTGCATAATATAGACTAAAAACTTTAAAACATTACGTATAGTTTAAAGGAGCATATGCATGGTTTAAAGCCTACAATACTAGCAAAATTTCACACTATATAAGCAAAGAGAATAAATAATAAATAGCTATTAATTCTACACAATTTGACACAAAATACCACATCCTCTTCATTATTGGGTGGAGAAAAAAATACAAAATCCCAAAGGCATATTGTAAGCCATTCAATCCTTCCTATGAGGGGCACCTGCTAACATCTTAGAATGAAAACAAGAGCTACTGATATCTCTATTCAAATCTAAAATTATTATAGTTGTTATTTGGTAATTATTATCTAAATTAACCCTGAGAACCCCTACAAAAGATGAAACTTTTGAATATATAGACCCAACGGCCTTACATGGCTGAGGTTTTTGAGGCAAAGGAAAAATGACATCTAGAGCACCACAAGAAACCTAGAGCCTCCAACTCATTCTCATGATGAATTCATAATAACTAAAAGGGAGCATTTTGACTCAAATGTAGAGATGATATGCGGATCTTAGATATGGCCTACCTTAATGCCAAATAATCTCCCAATGTTGACGTGTGTCTCGCTTGAACTATTCCTGAAGTCTCTATTGGAAATGTGGTCCACCCTTTCCAACCAATCGCGCATCATTTCCCTATGAAGGGAAAACATTTGCTCCTAATACATGTGGTGATGCCACATGGAAGTGCACACTCACTTTTAAGCTCCATTTGTTTCTTATGTGTCGACAAAATCAGAGCCACCATGTGGCATCTTAGCACTATTATTGGAGAGGGTCGATCATTGCTTGTGGTGGATGAGTGTAGGGATTCCATGTGTCACAAGCGGGGGGAAGTTGATACCTAGTCAAATTTTACAAAGGCATTGAGGAAAAGAGAAGGCCAATATAACTCACTTGGCTCACACAATTGCATCCTAATGAGATGCTAACACCTACAACCCAAAAGCATGGATTTGATCTACAACTATGTTCCTATATGCTCCAATAGAGGCTATCAAAGATATTCTCTAAATTTCTCTTTAAAAAGAAGCATTGGAGATGCCTTTATCACATACAAATTATATGAACAAAACCCAAGAAAAATTCTAGAAAATATTTTTAGACAATGACTATGAATCAAGAGGCAAAACATTAGTTGGGTGTTGAAGATTCTTTACATAAGTGATTTTGATAATTCTATAAGTGATATGCTCACTTCACTGAATAGCGTGGCTTAAGTCCTTGTCCAAGCCTATCACCCAGAGTAAACTTTGAAGCAAGACAAATAAAATTGAGGATTGAGTCATAAGGTGAATTTGGAACCTAGAACGCAGGTTCTAGGTTCTTGTTAGGACCCACAATTTGAGAGGAACATAAGGGGTTCTAGGGACTTTGAAAGTCTTGGAACTCTCACAAGGGAAAAAAACAAGGATAAAGACATAAAAGGAACCTAGACTAACAACCAAGCCTAAATAAAAGCACAAAACACCAAAGAAAGAAAATGATAAAAAGCAGTCTCCAATTTTTGCAAAGAAAATTGGTGGGGTGTGTATGCAATGCATAATGCTCATATCCTCAATTTTAATATGAAACTTGATATTCCTTAAGATGATATGAACTTAGGTATTCATGGATTGAATTTTGGTACCTCAATCCATTGGTTCCCATGTGTCTTTTGATTTCACTTCAACTACTTTTCAACCTCCTTTGCATTCAATGGATCTTATAATAAATCAATTAATGTAAAAAATTAAGTAGTTCTAACAAAAACTTGCTTACCTTTCTACTAAATCCACTCAATTGCTTCTTGCACCATACTATAAATGTATTCTACTATCATTGTTTATTCTTACAATACCCTTGTCCACTAGTTTTGATATGCCAAAATTTAAAAAATATAATGAAAAAGGAGATCCAAAAATGCATTTTATCTTCCTTTAATGTGCTTTATAGTGATTTTTTGTTTCAAGATGTATTATTAGCCAAATTTTTCCATGGTTCTTAAAAGACACTATATTGGTTTGGTTTTTCTCCCTTATTTATTATTATATCAATTATTTTAGCTAGTTGTCCAATCAATTTCTTTAGCACTTCTAGGCTAACATTGGCCCCTAGGTCATGTTTATTAACTTTTCCCATCACAAAAAAGTGTGACTAATAAGAAAATCATTCACTTTATCTTTCACTACCAGTCTCTCTCAATTTAAATAACTTATGCACTGCTTTATTCTTATGTGTAGTGATAAATCTACAACCTTTGATTCAATACAAGATCATGTTGATGATATACTCTTCTTTTGTGCATTTATGTATTATACTTTGTGTGTCACCAAAAAATGTATAATTGGCATTTTTATGCTCGCTTGAGTCTCTCTTATGGACTTTGGCTTGATTTTGCCTAGATTTAATGTTGTAATGTGGCCAACACATCACATTAGGTCTTGGACCCTTGTGAATCATTAAGACTTCTAGGATGTCTTGTAAAAGTGTTGTGAAGTGTTGTAACCCACTTTCACACTTTTCCAGGACCCCTTCATTATAATTCACTTAAATATCTCCTTTGTATCACTTACCAAGTCTTATTTCAAAGTGTCGTAAAGAGTTGTAACAAACTCTCATGCTTTTCTAAACTTGTCTGAGCACTAATTCAACCCTTTCTCTTTTTTAAATGACCCCTTAATGCACTTTCCAACCATACTTAAGTGTATTTTTTAGGATATTCTTGCTAAACAACATTTAATGCACTTTAATTTCTAAAACCCAGTGAAATTGCCCTGGTGGGACCAAGTCGCCACCTAGGGCGACTTAGTCCCACTAGGCACAAAAATAAAAATAATTTTAATTTCTTGACGGGATTTTATTCTCTTACCCTTGAGGTCAGCCTGTGATGTGTTACTTTTAGGAATTAATGGAAAATAAAGTATAAATAAGCTTTTTTCTCCTCATTTTTCATCTCCTAATCAACTAATTCATTCACTCAAGCAATTCATCCATTCACTTAATCATTCTCAAGCATTCAAGCACTATAAGCATAATCAAGTCATCCATTGGAGCACTTCATTGCATATCTTCAGATTTCTACATCAAGGGTTTGGTAAGTTTATGACATTGCATGTTGTTTATTTATCATTCTCTTCTCATTTCATTTCATTTCATTTCATAGGGTTTGATTACCAAATCGGGGTTTGACCAAGGCAAACCCCTATACTCTAACCCTTAACCCTTATTTCCCTCTTTGCATGTGTGTTTGCAGGTCTTGTATGCAAATTTGTCAAAGAGTTTGGTGTCAAAAAGTGGTCAAAAATCCATCAAAGTCAACATAACCCTAATTGAAGCTTGGAGACCTCTTTCAACCCATTTTTTGTAGAATCAGGATCAGACACCTGTTAGAAAAGCAAGTGTAGACCGAAAGCTACAAAATCCTGTTTCAAAATTCTAGAAATCTCTAGGTGGACTAAGTCACCATCTGTGGAAAATTAGTCCCACTGCCAAGCCTAAAAATTGATTTTCACATTTCTGGACACCCATTTGGTAGATTCTTGTTCTGACAGATTTTCTCTGAAACTGGACTAAGTCGCCCAACTTGGCGTATGTGTTTCAGTCAACATTTCTAGTCAAATCTATAGGATTCTAGAGACTCTTTGCATCAAATTCCAGATTCCAGGTGCACCTCTCCAATTTTGTTCAATTATTTCATCATTTACTTGCATTCTTAGGTGTTTTTGCATACATCACTGTGTTTTCCAACACTTTGCATTTCTTAGGTTTAGCACCAATAAATCATTTCTTTTTCATTTTGTTACTGATATCAATTAGATATGCACCATGTGTTAAATTTTTAGAAATTTACCTATTTGTTGACACATGGAAACCTTCTTCAGATGTGGGTGATCTGAATGAAGAAGGAACCTCCATAGTGAGTTGGTTCTCCGAATAATGAATCTATTCTAAATGATCTTCTAGGGGAAAGAGTTAGAAAGATAACTAAAATGAAACCTATGACTTAAAGTTATTTTCAAAATTTAATGGTGACTAAATGATGACTCTGGTTTTTTACCCACAAACAGCTCTCAGAAAACAACAATACTTCACAATCTCTCATGAACACTAACACATAAATGATTTTGCTGAAGATTCAGATTTAAATACAACATGCAACCTGTATTTTATGAACTTTCTACATCAAAAATTACAATTTCAGGACATAACAAGGATTCTGTAAACATAAATCACAATATGACATCAAACTAAAACTGCAAATAGACACAAAATTGAGAAATAGGAATGTTGCTTTATTCAACTGAAGAAGTATCAAAGTTTGAGTAAAAATTTCTACTTACAAAACTCTTTGTTTCAGCATGAGGAAGAAACAATAATCTAGACTCTGAAAAACTCTAAGTTTTCTTCAAGATATATGACAAAACCCTAATCCAAGCTCAAGAAGAAAGCTCAAGGAAAAGCATCAAAAATTGCCCCAAAATGAGTAACTGAAATGGAAAACTCTCTCTTTTTGCATGTGCATGCTGAAAAGCACCTAAAAATAGGTCTACTTTGCTTTAAAAGCGAAAAAAACACCTTATCTCCTCCCCATGCAACTCAAATCCGACCAAGGAAAAGTCAACCTTTTTGCCTTCACAAACTGCTAAAAATAGCAAGAAAGAATAAAACAATTTATAAGATATTGTTTTATCTTCTGCTATACAAGTCATGCAGTTTTAATTTTTTGTCCAAATTGATTTATTTTTTGTAATTAAAATTTTTAAAAAATCTTTTGCAAAACAATACTTATCTCTCCAATTACACTTTTTATTTTTCTTATAAAAAATCATAAAAACATAAGGACAATCTCTTATCAATATTTATTTAATTGATTTCTTTAAAATCAATTGAAAATAGATATATGAAGTATAATCTTTAATCTAAGGCAATATTTCTCCAAGATTTGATTGATTTCTATAAAATCAATTGAAAATTGTAGACACCTAAAAATGGTCTGGAGAATCTAATTAATTGAATACAATTTATTTGATTAATTAATCTTAAATTCTTCTACTTAGTAAATAAATAGAAATATTTATTTATATTAAGTTCATTTATTAATTCTTCTATTTTTCTCTCCTAATTAAATAAACAAAATTAAAAACTTTGTTTTATTTAATCATTATCATTTTCATCGTATTATTTCTCTCTTAATTAAATAAACAAAATTAAAAACTTTGTTTTATTTAATTATTATCATTATTACTTCTATCTTAAAATTAAATACACAATTTAAATAATTTGTGTTATTTAAAATCACATTTCTTCTTAATTAAATAAAGATCACTAAAAATCTTTTATTTAATTATCATTCTCCTTTTAATTTAATAAACAAACTCTATAGTTTGATTTATTAAATTATTTATTCCTCTTTTGCTAAATTTAAATAATAAATTAAATTTATTTAAATTTATGCACTATTCACTCACCAATAAAATTAATTTCTCAAAATTCAAATTAATGGCACTACCATTCACGGGAAAAGCTTCAGGGACAAACCTGCAAGAAATTCTCTCAACAACCTTCCACCCACCTTCCCTCTTATCTTGCCTGGTGTTTTCATGGGGAGAAACCATTCTCCATAATCAGCTCCTTCTCATCCCATGTCTTTGGATTCTCCAGATGAAATCACAGCCCCTCATCCTGTGTTCCTGTGCAATTGTGCTGCCGTGAAAGCTATAAATATAGCTCTTGGGCTACAGGAAAAGGATCCCAACTTATGCAATCTTACTCTGCAGGTTTCCAAAGCATTCAAGCATTCATCCAGCATCCATCAAGCAACAATCAAGCATCCAACATTTGCAGTCATGGCTGCCATTAGAATAGAATTTGCACATTTAAATCATATTAGAGTAGAATAGTTCATTTCTCATTCTCTAAGTGTCATTTCAATAGTTTAATTAGCTTACAAATCTGAGAGCTAAGTAGATTAGAGAAATCTTTAGAGTTAGAGAGCAATAGGATAGATTTCTGAAGCTTTCTAGTTTAAATTAGTTTGAATTCATTAAGTTTTAGATGCAATATCTTATTTAGAAGCGTAGACGCATAGTTTAGATTGTTTTCCCCATTCTACCGCTTACAGATTGCGCCCACCATGGGGCTTTACCCCATATTTTACTAAAATTTTGAAAATTGTGTTCTACAGGTATCGGTGTGAAAGTTTTTGCGAAATCGTGAGTTTTTGCAGCTCGCCGGTGTTCTATTTCAGTGCGTCGGGTTCCTGTTCCAGCGTGCCGGGTTACTGTTCCAGCGCTCCCGATTACTGTTCTAGCGCGCCGGGTTCCTGTTCCAACGTGCCACCTTTTTATCTTTGAAGTCATTTCTTTTATCTGGATCCAACGCGTCCGCGGCCAGATTCTATTTTTGTCTTTTTGTTTGGTTAAAATTTACCAATCCTAGGATAGAAACAGTTAAAATTTACCAATCCTAGGATAGAAATGGTTAAAATTTACCAATCCTAGGATAGAAATGGATAAAAATTGATCAATCCTAGGATAGAAACGTCACATTTATTTTGTGGTTTAAAAATTGAACATCATGCTTATCATGGAGCAATATCTCCATATAGAGTAAATCACTTGTCTTTTGGGTTTTAAAAAGAACAAACATCTTTGCTGTGATTGGGTGATAGGTTTATGCTCTCCCCTTAACTGGGTGCATCAGAATACCAGACTCACCATTTACTTTATGCATTTTAAAGCTTTCTTAAAACCTTTAGACAGGCCTGCCGTAGTGGGAAAAAGTACTCACCCTACGGGAACGACCTGAGTGGGGACAGCGAAAAGCCATGGTATTCCAACCCACTTAAAAATTTATGTGAATTTGGGGAAACCCTCTTTCAACGGAAGTGTGCAGGATAACCATCCCCAAAATCTTTGTTTTAAAGATTGGGAGGTCTCTCGAGGGAGTTTATCCATTTTCCGCTCCGAACAGAAACCCTATCTAAGAACCTAGAAATAGAAGCACGCCTGTCAGTTTCTAAACATTGTAATACTCGGCGGTGCAGGGGCGGGGAAGAATCTACCCTCAAGCACTCACCATATAATTGCCAAGGACTTTTTGCTCAGGGGATCCGGTATCCACTTCCGTCACTCTGAATACGCACCTGGAAAAGACAAAAACATGGGCACCCTCTAGGGGGTGACATGGCTGTGTGAGTCGACGCAATTCCAAGCTGTGGGCCGTTCGAGTATATAACGATGACCTTTTATCTCTAGGAGTGAGTCTATCTGAAGTGTTTTATCTTGTTATCAAACCAGTGAAAATCAAGAAGAATCATTGATTCTTGAGAACATACACTATTTGTTTAGATTCTAGGATTTTTAAAGACAACCATTCTATTCTTGATTGCTGTGTTTTCTCTCATTAAATTTAGATAAGATCATCACAAAAATCTTCAAAATCAAAACATTTGTGGAATTCTCATGATTCGAGATTGGGTATCCACCAAGTTTGTCAAGAAATCTCTTGCCAAACGAATCAGAAAACCAAAGAAAACACTTACATAGAAACGACTTCTAAGAAAGCAATGATTTCTATATCAAAGCAGGAAAGTTCTACTCCAACATAGGACTTTTATTCATAGGTATCACGATTTCTCTAGAGGTTATACGGACGATTATGCTGTAGCTCCCTTAGATTCACAAGCATTTTATCAAAGAAGAGCTCTTAGGCAACACCACAATCACAGTCAAAGAATTCATCCAGAATACATTCCACAACCAACCATACAATACGATACCAGACCAAGTGAGTTTCATAGAATAAGATAGTTTCTGTCTTAGCACCTCATGGTTATGTTTTAGTGCATCAAGTCCCTGTTCTAGCGCGTCGCTCTTATGTTTTAGCCCGCAGAGTCTCTGTTTTAGCGCTTTCGGTCACTGTTCTAGTGCGCAGGATAATTGTTCCAACGCGTAGCTCCTCTGTTTTAGCATGCACAGTCTCTGTTTTAGCGCTTTCGATCACTGTTCCAGCACGTAGCTCATCTGTTTTAGCACGTAGCTCATCTGTTACAGCACGCTGAGTCTCTATTTTAGCTTGTTCAGTCTCTGTTCCAGCACGTAGCTCCTCTGTTTTAGCGCGCTATAAAGTCAGAAAAACAGAGAGTTAATAGGACATTTTGTCAGTTTACCCATATCGATAACAAGGTTTTCATCAGTTCAGAACATTTTTTTTTTCACAGTCTAGAACACTTAGGTCACACAAAAGGAAAGCTTTACCCCTACAACTAGATCTTACAACATCTTGCATAGTGTCATTATCACCAAAATCTGAGATTTTCTATCAAAGTTTCCCTATCAAGGATTTTATCATCTTTCCATCACGAAACTAGATAAGACTAAATCAGATTTTAAATCAACAACCTTGACACTTATCCAAATCCAAGATCAAAGTCTAGAGTAAAACTTTAAACGTTTGTATGCCTATTTTCACATGAGCAACATATCAAAAACAACAAGAACAAGAAAATGAAAGAATAGCAGCCATGGCTGAAGAAAACCCTTGGGGACAATATAGCAACACTGATCCTCTTATTAACTCACAAGAGAAAGAAATAACTGCAGAGGAAATCGAGAAAGTTCAACAAGACCCTCATTTCCATAAATTTATGGAAAAGATGCTAGAGCAAGATATGGAAAAGTATCTTCTATTATTAGCTGACAAAGGTGCTAAACTTCCTAAAGACTTTGATGTCAATCAACTCAAGGAAACAACCACACCTAACTCAACTAGTATAGAAAATCCACATCAAATAGATGCTTTGACAAAACAAATCCAACAGTTACAATTACAGTTCCAAAATATCCAACAAGGGCCAACAAAGAGATATTCATTACAAGACATTTGCCCTTATCCATTTGACTCAAGCATTAACATGATACCATTTCCAAGGTATTGTGAGTACCCAACATACAACAAATACAATGGGAGAACTGATCCGTTTGATCACGTACGGGAATTTCGAGCTATGAGCATAGAGTTCGCACACGAGGACTCTTACTTACTACGATTATTTCCAAGAAGCTTAGGAAACACTTGCATGGAGTGGTTTTCTAAATTAGAACCTGGGATTCAATCCTTCGAAGAACTAATCAATAGGTTCATAACACGCTGCATTAGCATCCGGCATGGGTAGATTTGAGACTTTACGGCAAACAAGCAAAGGGTGAAAGTTTAACGCCTCCAGCGATGGAGAAGGCTATTTGCTAAATACCTAGATCTATTCACGAAGAGAAGATAAGGGTAGGCTGGTGACATAGTAGATGACGGTGATTGGATTTACAATGTCCATCTACATTTGAACAAGTTATCGAAAAGGGGCTCAAAATTGAAGAGGCTCTAATCAAAAGAGGAACAATCAAACACTTCATTGAAGGTTCAAACAATAACCATTCCTCTAACAACAACAACGAAAAGCCAAGATTCTGGCAAAAGAACAAGAATACTGATACCATGATCGATACACACACACCTAAACCAGTATTCACCTTGACACCCACCACTACAAACAAACAAAACAATGGTTTTAATGTCAAACAAAGTAGTGATCAAGGAAATAATCAAAACAGTGGAGAAACAAAAACCCAATCATTTCAACGACCCTCCAATAAATGAAAATTCACACCGTTAGGGCAATCATTGGAATCGGTCCTCAAAGAGCTTTTAGACGAAAAACTCATTCAAGTACAAGAGGCTAGAAATTGGGACCCTCAAGTCAAACCATCATGGTGGAATGACTTACATTATTGTCATTATCATCAAAATAAAGGCCACATGATTGAAAATTGTTGGCAGATGCATTATACGGTACAAGACCTCATAGATCAAAGAAAGGTATTTTGTAGAGGGACACCAAACAAACAAGGATCATACAACGTTCAAAAATCCTCTACCCAATTATCAGAAGGGAGAATCCTCTTCTGCAAACACTAAAGGCAAGAATGTTGGTTATGTTTACGACAGAACAATCCTTTGTTTGTCTGCTGCCAAGGAGGATGAGGAGTTATGCAATCAAATCAATCAGAACAACGACATTACATCTACCAATTTGGTACAACATATGGACAAATCTGAAAACCAAATCAATGTAATCACACTCAAAGGGAAACAAGAGTACCAACCGGTTAATGCCACAACAAGGGAACAATCCAAAGTTATATTAAAAGGAGCATCAATATCATCCCCATCTACGGATCCTCCCTCCAATCAATATAATCTCATCGATCAATTGCAGAAAATACCGGCACAAATATCAATCTTGGAACTTTTGAAGATTTCCCCATCACACAAAGAGGTTCTTGAACAAGCTCTTGTATCAACTACGGTACCTAACAATCTAGATGTGTGTCAGTTCCAAGCTATGGCGGGACATCTATCTGCACCTCATTGTCTTTCATTTTCACGAACATGATGATGTATCACTCACCCATCGCATAATTAGCCCTTCACATTGAAGTCCTTATCCATACAACATGTGGTATAAAAGTATATGCGACAGGTGGGAGAAATTTTGGTTTAAATATTTGTACCTTGAAGCTAATTCGTGCACTAGGATACTCAAATGAAGCCATTGATACAAGAATAAAAATCACAATCAAAGCATATGATGAAGAAGAAAGGTCCTCTAGAGGGTTGATCATATTACCCATTCAAGTTGGGCCTATTGTCCAAAAAGTGGTTTGCCAAGTTTTAGATAGAGAACTAACATACAACATCTTGTTAGGGCCTTGCAGACCATGATTATACGGCGTGCTTCACCTATGTCATTACACAGAAATTTCATCCAGAATGAATGAGGAGAGTAACAATCTAGAAGACTAGGCTGACACTTTAGGCATGCATACATTAAGAGACATCTCAAAAGATACATTCATGCAACAATAGAAGTTGGCACACATCAGATAGTGAGCAACAGCAGAGCTTCATTTCAAAGTGGCTTCCAAAACAACAAAAATCACAAGAGATAAGGGTGGCACAATCTAACCCTTCAAATGTTGAAGAGCAATTGGCTCCACTCTCACATCAATTCACCAAAGAAGTACAGATAAGTGATGAAGGAATAAGTGAATATGGTGTAGGACACTCATTTCATCTATCACAAATGTTACCCCCCTTACAAACGTATGGACAACCATCTACAAACACCCACAATTCAGAACAATCTACAACAGCACTAGATGGCAGATTTGTAAAAGCTGGGAGCTTAGATGAAGAATCAGAAGATAAGGCCATACTAAACTGGCTTTATAAGGATGAGGAAGCTTCCGCTTCCACAAGTAACATCATAGAGACAAATCAATATGGGAAAGGAAAAACTATTCTGGAGAAGATGGGATATTCAGGACAGGGACCTCTTGGGTTAAGAAAACAAGGCATAACAGAACCAATCCAGCCTCTTACACTCCAACATAAGGATAAAACAGGACTAGGATATGTAGCAAAACAAGGATCTCTTGATCAAGGGAAACAAAGTGTAACAGAACCAATCCAAGTCCTCACAATTCAGCAAAATGGCAGAACTGGACTAGGATACATAAAAAAAGCAAGAGCAGAAATCACCAATAAAACTGTGGAG
>VDFB02097248.1:0-25212 GCA_007258455.2 Sequoia sempervirens
TTTTTTGGATTTTTGACATGTTTTAATTTTTTTTTGGATTTTTGACATTTTTAATTTTTTTTTGGGATTTTGGAGAATATTTTGAGGTGTCAATGGATGAAAATTTGGGTAGCCTTTGTGCTAGATACCAATGACAAGGGTAAAACCAAGTCTAGGTGCAAGGAGATAAATGGGATTAATGGATGAAATGGATGTATGCATAAGAGAGCAAGGATGTGATCTCCAAAGACTATGTCGAATAGGAATGACATGCCCCATTCTAGGTACAAGACTTAGGATTTTTTGTGACAAAGCTGATGACAATAGGATAATGATATGATTGGTTTAGATAGGATGAGGTATGTCAAGAGATACCCAAAAAACCTGTTTCAACACTTTGCCCCTATATCTTCATCAAGATCAAAAAGAGAAGAGTGGATAAGTGGACCCAATATGATAGGTATATATGATGGCTAAGATGGTAGGTAGGATGGAAATGATATGACATAAAAATGATAGGTTGGATAGATAAGACATTGTGCCCCCAAGTGTAAGTGACATAGAAGATCAAACTACACATGATGCCTGTTTGCCAGGTTTTCATCATGGTACTTATCCAAGGCGCCTGTTTACCAGGTTTTCACCATTGGACGAAGGGATTTCTCTTTACTTTTTTTCTTTTCTTTTCTTTTTATCTTTTTTTTTGACTTTTTTTTTGACTTTTTGGATAGGGGAATATGGATAAGAGGGACTCAAGTGTCTAGTTGCATGAAAGGCAATAGTCCCACTAGAGATAGATGTCATTGCATGGACCATGTCAAATGTCATTATGCGCATAGATGTTGGTAAGGGATGACATGAAAGGGAGATGGAGTAGGTAGATGATGGATTATGATGTGTATTATAGAGTAAAATGGTAGATTATATAGGAATTATGCAAAAGAGGAATGGGGAGGCTTAACCAAAGGCATGGACCATAGGGATGTGATGGGGAAGATATGTAGGATAGTGGATGGGGGGTGATGAGATGGAGGTATAAGGGCTTGTTGTGAAATGGAAGGGAACCATGACCAATGGTTGCACACATTGTGATAAGCATTGAAGCTTTTGGTGTGGACGGGGTGTAGGAAGCAATGGAGATGTTTGCTTAGGAGATGGGTGATGAAGTGCTTTAGGTACCCACATAGACTTAGTATTTTTATGACTTTTATTTTTCTTGTGGGTTTTCAAAATTTTAGATTTTTTGATGGAATGTGCATTTTGGATGGAAGTGGATGGTTGGGATTTTTGTGACATGGATGCCTCATTCGACTTGCCTTCCTTTTGCTTAGGTACCCAAACCATTTTGTTTTTAGACTTTTCTTTTGAAGGTATGGGCTTATACAGCTTTTTAGATGTACTTGGCTTTGACTTTTTGAAATTGTATTCTAAGGAATTAAGACCTTTAGAATTTTTGACTTTATAAATAGAGGCATCCAAATTTTTATTTTGGAATCCCTTGGGTTTGGTGGAATGAGTGGAAGCTTTATGTTTAGACAATGTGTGCATTGATTGGTCATGATTAAGATGTTTAAAGGATTTATGGGTAAATGGATAAGAGGATTGAATGATAGGGATATTAGGTATTGGAAGTAATGGTGGTAAAGTGGATGGAGGGATATTAGGAGTTGGAAGTAATGGTGGTAAATTGGATGGAGGAAGGTGTATGGTCACATGCTTTTGACACTTGTAGGATGACAGTGGTGGAATGGCAACATATGTCTTAGGTGTATGGTAGGATTTATGATGGAAGGAGGTGGACTTAGGAGACATGGGGGAAGTACCAACATCTTGAGATTGATGTCTTTGGGGTATGCAATGGACAATGGGACTAGGTGTAGGTGGAACACTAAACACGAGTTCCTTATTGGAAAGACCAAGTGGATATGATGGAGGACTTGCAATGGGGTCAATAGTGGATGATGGAGGATTTAAAGGATCTTGAATATGTTCATTTAGATCCACATTATTGATTTGATCTTGTATACTAGCTTGGTAGGCACTTGTATCATCAAGGGAAGTGGATGTTGATGGATCATGGATAGTGCTAGGTGGAGGTGAATTTGGAATATCTTGGTCATGGATAGGCTCTTCATCATTATGGATATCATCTTGATCATAAAAGAGATAAAGATTATGGACAGGTTGGATGACAATGATTTCATCTTGATTAGGACTAGGGCTTGATGTTTCCACATGCTTAGGATTAGGCTCTTGACATACATCTTGGGTTGCTTGAATGGAAGTAGAAGGGGATGACTCTTGGATAGACTTGACATGTTCAAGATGGTCAACAACATAGGAGCATGATGGAGGTTGACTTGGACTTATGAGGGGAGAATCTTGACTTGGCTCAAGGGGTTGTGGATGACATGGTTGACTTGAAGGACTTGGCATGACATTTGAGGACTCTTTTGTATGTTCAAGTATATGTGTTGAATGACATGGTGGCAATTGATTCCTTTCTTGTAGCCCTTGGGTCACATCCTTTGTAGGTGGATTGGTGGATTTAGATAATGCCATCAATTTATGTTTTAAATATCTAAATGTAATGGATTGATTTGATGGAGGATTAGATGATGGTGGGGGTAATGAAGAGTTTGATGGGTGAGAAGGTGGAGAGGCCAATGGATTAGGACTAGGACATGGTGGATTAGGGATAAGCATTTGATTGGATGGTGGTAAGGGTGTATGGACTATATTGGTGTTCCCCTTGTCAAAGGTGGCATTAAGACTTAAAGGTTCTTGATGTTGTTGCCAAGGTGGACTTGGGAAGTTACGTTGTTGTTGTGATATGGGTGGATATGTTGATGTGGCATTGTCATAATAGATAGATGTGTTAGGTTGGCATGATGATGAAGGTGACACATAGGATTGGGGTTGAATGTGTTGAGGTTGAAATGGTGTTTGGACTTGTGATATGATTTGTTGTTGTAATGATGATTGAGGGGTTGAATATGATAATGACTGTTGAAAGGTTGATTGATGTGGATAAGAGTTGAAATTAGAAGAGTTGTGATAGGTTGACGAAGGGGAAACTTGATATGTGGATGGATGAGGTTGATATGATGATATAGGTGACACATTAGGTTGATGTGAAATGTGTTGATGTGGTGATTGGACTTGATAATGCGCTTGTTGAACTTGACAATTGACCATGAGGTATTGGATTTGTGCTATGAGTTGTTGCATTTGTGGTGATTGGTTGGTTTGAAGTTTTTGGATAACATAATGGGTGCTTTGAATGATTTGTTGGTCTAAAGGTGTTTGATTTGTTTGAGCTTTATGAAGCATTTGAATAAGCTCTAGTGCTATGTCTTCAAATGTTGTCATGGTGCAAAATGATGTTGAAAGAGATGATGATGTGGAATGACGAGATTGGATGACTTGGATGATGTGGAAAATTTTTTATTGAAAGTTTGACTTGGGCAATATCAAACACAAGATTTTACATGTAAATGCATAAACACACACACCAAGCACAATGATAAGTTTGTCTTCCAAGATTAAATGCTATGATTAATCAAGCACTTGAATACACAACAACAAGCCCTATGACTAGTCAAGTGGGGTATGGCCAATTAGGTCTCAAGCTAGTCTACACAAGGTTGACTAAGGAATGATTTGAAAGACAAATCCTGCCACACAGCCGGGAGAAAGGGGTAACCCACCCTTCACCTTCACTTCCCAAAGGTATAAAGTTCTTTGGGGCTTAGCCAAGAGTGACAAGATTTTAACTTCCAAACAAGCGTGTCTTTCGATTCACACTTCGATTGAGGTTGTCCCTAGGGGTGATGATCCCCTAGCAGGCCTCCTATGAAGGGTTTGACAAAAGAAAATCAGGTGAGGTGTTTGTGATCACACACACACACTTGATTCACACTCACAACAATTAATTTCCCTTAGAAATGAAATGTTTGTATGCAAACAATAGAAGCACATGTTCTTTTTAACCCCAATTCAAATGTGTAGGAAGACAATGGTTAATTTTAGACCCAATTTTGATATGTGATTGAAGACAAAATTCTTTTTTAAGAGCCCAAATCCAAATGTGTTTGCAAACAAGGATTAATTTTATGCCCCAAATTGAAATGTGTGACAAACAAGATTAAGAAATGGAAGATGGGATATGTGCACCTGATTATTCGCTTTCCAATTTGTTGTGTATGAATGATATTTCTGCCACTAAAACTCCTTATGATCACCCTACAAAATCAAAAGAAATAATATCATAATGCAGCCATGAAAAAAAATAAACTCATTAGAAAATTGCAATTTCAGATACATATTTTTCACATAGCTGAATTAGATTCGATTATTTGAAGACATTATTGATCTGAAAAATACAAAATCAAAGAAGAGACTGATATTATTTTTCAGAGACCTTTCCAGAAATGTAAAGAAGTCAGAAAAATTCCCTATTGTGCGCCCAATATTAATTTTCTATTGAAAATCATAAAAAAAATTATAATAAATACAAAATAGCTCCAAAAATTCTGATTTTTTTACTGTAGCCGTGATGTCATCCCAAATCTGCAAAAAAAATTTTATGAGTAGATCTGCAACCGTGAGTGAGATCTAAGCAAATTTGTTTTAAACCCTAATTTCAAAAAATCTATTTTTTGACTCATAATTGCACATCAAAATTTAAACACTAAAGAGTAGACCCCTGTTAAAATTAAAAGAGCTTTCCAGAAATGTAAACATATCTGAAAAATTCGATTATTTACTCCCGAAATTAATTTTTTATTAAAAACAGAAAAATAATTATAAAAAATGAAAAACAGATCCAAAAAATCTGAGTTTTGGAATGAGAGCTCTTGATAGTGTCCTCGACCTACAGAAAAAAAATTGTGAGAAAATACGGAGCCGTGTGAAAGATATGG
Organism: Sequoia sempervirens; assembly: GCA_007258455.2. Lineage (NCBI taxonomy): Eukaryota > Viridiplantae > Streptophyta > Pinopsida > Cupressales > Cupressaceae > Sequoia > Sequoia sempervirens. The sequence continues at coordinate 4,905 of VDFB02097248.1, forward strand.
TCGAATCCTTGGAAACTAGGGTTTTGTCCAAAAATGATGCCAAACCTGCAACAAAAGGCTAACAAAACCTGCAACAAAAAGAAACGCAACTCCAAGATTTCTCAAAATGTGTTAAAATATGTCAGGTTCACCAATGTAATCAATGGAAAATCCTAAAATTATTATTAAGTGGGTTAGCACAATAACAATAAAATTCCTATGAAGTAACAAAGTACAAAGGAAGTCATATGAAGACAAAAGGGATGAAGTTACCCTAAGTCTCCACCTTCCATGATTAACCTTTGTTACACCTCCTAGCTTGCAGATAAATAAAAGATGCCCTCAGATTTGTATGAGCAACTATGACAAATGCCTAAGCCCTATGCAAGTGTTGAAGGATTTGCAGAAAATAAAATAACCCTACAATGGACTAAGACAATGACTGTAAGTGACTATGACTGTAAAAAAATAATAGCCTAAGGTAAGACCTGAACATGAAAGAGACCAAGAGAGAGCCAAATGAGAACAAAATTGCCCTTTTATAAAAACTACAATTTTGAATGTGTGGCCAGGATGAAAAGATGACAAGAACCCTAGGATCAATGATCAGGATTGAATGATGTAGTACGAATTAGGGTTAGGTCAAAATTAGGGCAAATGATAAGGATGAAGGGACAAGATTGAATTATAAGATAATTCAATCAAGGGTCAAAATTAAATGAGAAGTCAAAATTCAAGAATTAAATTGGAAGATAAGGCCGGCACAGACAAAGAGGTTGGGCCGAGAACAACAATAAAATTTATTTACTCCAATTGGACTGCAAGAAATAATTAAATAATAAAGATATATTATTAAAATTATAGAAGAATGTGACAAAGGAATCATTTCGAATTAAATAATAATTTAATTCAAAATTCAAGAGAGTGGACCAAATTAAATAAATTAACTTTATTTAATTTAATGAGAGAAGAGGTTAATGAATAATTAAATAATTAAAATAATTATTTAATTATAGTAGAAAATGGACAAAAATCAAATAAATTAGAATCTATTTAATTTTTAAAAGAAGGGGACTTGCTTAGTGACGTAATTAAATAAATAAAATTTATTTATTTAATAATCAAGAGGAATAAATGAAAAAAGGGGAATTAAATAAATTAAGAAATTTATTTAATTAAAGGAAGACTTTAGGTAATTAATGACGTATTAGATAAATAAATAAAATTTATTTATTTAATAATAAAGGAGAAATAAATGATAAAAATGAATTAATTAAATAATTAAAATTATTTAATTAATAGAAGAATTATGACTTTAGAAAATAATTAAATAATTAAAAATTATTTAATTATTAAGAATGAAAGGGGCAATGTTGAATAAATCTAAAAATCCTGTGCCCAGACAATTCCCATGTCCACATTCTGGCCTCATTCGCTGCACGCAGCACGCCCATCAGACAAAAAAAATAAGTCAAAAATATGCCCCAGTGCAAAATAAGATGAGGAAGAATGACGAGGAGGGTTGTGGTATGCCCCTCTCGAGAGGACAGACAAGTTCCAAGAACATGGGTGTGCTCTCGAAATGGATGAGAAGACTAGAATATGAAGAGACAAAGAAATGTTAATGAAAATGATATGGATGATGAGATGGATGCAATGCCTACATGAGACGAGTGAGAGAAGATGACAAGACTAAAGGAGATGCATATAAGTTCCTAGACCAAATCCTTCAAACCTTACCATAGGACTTTTAATATTTATTGCTCTTTATCATCATTGGGCAGTAAAAATGACACAAATGGATAACAAACACCATGATATGACATAGACCAAGGTGTGCAAGGTCATCCACTTGAAAAATAGACAGTCACAGACAAGGAATGTCCTAACTCATACTAAGGGTCATGTTGCCCCAGTCTTTTTGTCAAGACAATCCACAGACAGCAGTCAGAGAAAATAAAATAGGCCAGGAGACGTCATCGCACCTCTAAATCCTTCATGGGACATCCTCGAGGTAGCTAGTAACATGACCAAAAAGACAAGATAGTAAAGAATATAAGACAAAATAGCCAAGATAGCCAAAAGATAAGATAAGAAAGACCAGAAAGATTAACAACCATGTAATTTTGTTTGCCAAAGATTGAATTCTTGTTTGATTTGACAGTTTTGACAGTTTAAGAGTTTTTCCAATTTGACAGTGTTGACAGTTTGACGAAGCCTATTGTCAGGAAGGACACATCCTGAAAAGGCAAAGGACATTTTGACAAGGTCTAACTCCAAGAAGGACACATCTTGAAGAGGACCAAAGAGTGACGAGACTGACATTGTTTTGAGTAATATGTTTTGGCAAGTTGATTGATGTTGACTGTATGATTGATTGGACTGTGTTGTCTAATTTTGACAAATTTTGACATTGACGTTTCAAATGACCGTCTTGTGTTTGAGTTTGACTATGTCTGACTTATTTGACCGATGTGACAATTTTGACAAATGCTATGATTTTATTTTGACCAACCTAAAAGGACTGACCTAATGTCTCGGGGACTCATCGACTGATGGCCTTGCCTATGTAGCATACGCGCAGAGACAACGTAGTTCGACAATGACATGGACTGATTGACATGACTGACTTTGACTCCATTTTTAGGATTTTGACATTGATTTGAATGTTTTTGTGTTTTTCTCTGGACCTTTTATGATTTTTTTGGCTTTTTGACATTTTGTGATGTTTTTGGTCTTTTTTCCGTTTTATGATTTTTTTGGATTTTGAAATTTTATGATTTTTTTTTGGCTTTTTGACATTTAAGAGGATCGTGACAAATGCATATGACTGATGCCTACACATGAGAATCCAAGGACAAACATGATTGTGCCCCCAGTCGTCAATCACCACCGATGCGAGATGACAACGCTGTCGACGCGCAAAAGCACTCGGTATCCCAAAACAACGCATAATGCAATGACTATAACGTGACAAAAAAGCATCGGTGGCCTACGTACCGCCAGAATGAAGTCAAGTAAAATTTTGGATAATGTGCTTGTATGTATTAGACTCGTTGCATTTGGAATGACTTGGTTAGGACTAGATGGGATGATGATTATCCTTAGACCATTTGACAAGGAAAGCCAAGATAGGTGATAGGCATGAAAGGATAGCGGCCTTTGTAAAAAGACGACACATGAGATCAAGGGAATTATTATATGATTTTCAAGGGACTTGCCACAAGCATTCTGGCGGGCATTTGCGATGGGTTTCAGTTTCATACGATGCTTCATGAATCGTATGACTGCTGATAGATACATGTCGTGCTCTCTTAAAGCATGACGCCGTGAGTGGGAAGCATTTTATGCCCGGCACTAAGGTAGGTGGAAATGGACTCGAAATGATAACGATGGATGTCAATGTCATGAGTGAAGCTGCCGGGAAATGAGATGACTTTGCCCCCTGGGCAAAAGAGTTCACATAGACGATGACGTATTACATGACTCTTTCTGCCGTGTTTTCATCATGGTAATTTATCCATTGCTGGTTAAGTTTTCACCGCTTTGATGAAATTTTCTCTTTACTATTTTTGACTCTTTTGATTTTGATTTTTTTTTTTTTTTGGTGTCACCAAGATGCTCTATTTGCCAAGTTTACCGGTGATTCCATTTTTAATTTTTAAATTTTTGTATCGATTTTGTGGATATTCGATGCTTAGATAACCAATTAACCTGCTCAATCCAATCGACGCAAGCCGATGTAGACCGTGCCATGATATGCCAATAATGACCTTGCTGAAGGAGTTGTCTTGTCAGGATCGTAGCACTTGTATACAATTGATTGATGTCATTGTGATCCTTTCTGATACTAGAGTTGGCCTTATCAAAATATGCACATCGCAATAGAGTGCCATGAGAGTCCTTGTGGTAAAGAGTTGCTGCCATGACATGACGGATTTGTGACGTAGGATTTTTGGACTTTAGGCGACATGTAGGATTATGATGAATGATGGTAGACATGGAAAGGTTGTTTGGACATTTAGATGAATGACTTTTTATTTTCCAAACTTGGGATGTTGGATGACGGATTTTGGAGGGATGGTGTTTGGAACCAACACTTTAGATGCCTTGCTTGATGACCATTTTGAAGGAGGTGGACATGTGTTATATGTGGGAGTCCTCTTGCCTTGTCGCTCCACATTGTGATTGACTTTTGCATTTGACTGGGTGTCTTTGTTCGATCCTTCTTTCTTTGGGATCCATTTTAATTTCATTTGTCCACTTGTCCTTTTGTTTGATTCAATGGCCTTTGAAATTTGATTTTGATCTTCTGATTTGTAAGACTTTTGTTTTTGTTGGTCCCAAAGGGGAGGTTGATTCATGATAGAATGACGGTTCATGGTGTGGGTGGAGGGAGTGTTGGCAGCAATCTTATGACAAGGATTTCTCATGGACTCCATTTTGACATTTGTTTCTGACAAAGTTGCCCCTAATATCGAGGAGGTACCACTGACATCGTTTGATTTGTTGTCTGAGGAATAACCAAGACCTTGATGTCTGTAATTTCCCTGAAGCTGTATTGGTTCAAGAATGCCTTGCTCGTGTATGCCTAGTCCTTTGCCTTGATATTGCATGCTTTGACAGATTCTATTTGCAATGGGGTATTTATTGTTTTGAAAGCAAGATGCTAACCCATCATGATGTCTATGGACACTGTCACTTGTAATATTTTCATTTGCAAGAAATCCTGCTCTAACAAAGATAGATGCCCCTAATTGATAAAGTATCTTAGCTTCATTGTCTTGTTGGCCATATTCTTGACTGATATCTTTCGTCTGATCATGCGACATGTCAAGTTCAAATGACTCTGTTGGTGCTTTCAAGGCAATGTCAAAGCCATCATTATTTTTAGTGTCATAGAGTCCAATGATTTTAGCTATAACTTGATCATATGCAAGCATGTCCTTAGTGGAAGATTCTTGTTCTGGAGGAATATCATCTATGTGTCCCATGAAGGCAAGTGTCTCATCATAGGAAGTGTCAATAGTCGAGGCTTGTATAGGGTCGGCAAGTGTTTGATCATGAATTGCATAAAGGTCAATGAGTGGATCATTTTGGACTTCTTGGTCAATGGTAGGGTCTTGCTCGAAGATGGGGTTGTCATGGATTATATAGTCAGAAATAGAGCCGTTGTCAAGGAGAGGTGTGTTCTGGATGTCATGATTGTCTTGAAGGACTTCATGGATGGACTGAAAGATAGGGTCATTGGATGAACTACCTTGTTCTTGACATGAGGGTGACATTATAAGGTCATGCTTTGGGCTTTCATTTTGACATGTATCCTCAAGTTTATTAAATGGGATTTGACTTTGGACTATGATAGAATTTTCATGACTAGATGTGGCTTGTGAGGGGGTGACTTGAAAAGGATTAATGACCAAAGGACTAGAATAGGATGTGGGAACTTGGACTGGACTAGTATATGAAGGACTAGGATATGACATGGGTACTTGCATTGGACTAGTATGTGAAGGACTAGGGTATGACGTGGAGACTTGGACCGGATATGACATGGAGTCTTGGACTGGAGTAGGATGTGATGGCATATGATGTGGCATGGGGACTTTGACTATATTAGTTGGTAATGATATAGGGACTTGGACTGGATTGGAGTAAGGTTGACTAAAATGGGACGTGGAGACTTGGGCCGAATTGATATGGTATGATGTGGGGACGTGACATGTGTTGGTAGATGGTTGGTAAGGCATGTGGACTTGGACGGAATTGATAGGTGAAGGGTCAAAATATGACGTGGAGGTATGGAATGGACTAGTGGACAATTGACTTCCCTTGTCAAGGTTAGGATAAGGGTGATAAGTGGATGTTTGTTGTGAATTATTGGTAGGATTCATGTCAAGTGACTGTTGATGGTGAGGGTAGATGGATGGTGGCAAGGTATTTATGTCAAAGCCTTGTGGTAACTTAGCCCTTTCGTCCAAAAGCATGGCTAGATGCCTTTGAGGGTCACGTAAGAGATATTTTTTTACAAAGGAGACTATGTCAGGATTTTGCTTGGCAGCTTCTATGTCTTTGAAATATACTCGTCCATTTTGGTCTCTTTGTATGAATGGTTCAAAAATGTTTTTTGATGAAGATGGCATGTTCATGGGAGGTTGCATGTTCATGTTGTGAAATGGGTCGGAAAAGGTCCAATGTTGGTTTGTGTCATAAGTGTTATTGTCGATGTTGGGATTGGAATCTTGTCCAGAGTTTGCCATTTGTTGTTGTTGTCTTTGAAGCCTAGTCTCAACCGTAAAAGGGATTTGCTCAAATGAGGATGATGAGAATGATAAGTAAATGCAAGGATGACACTAGCCTATGTTTTTGTATTTTTTTGATAAAGGATGACAATGCAAGACTATGTTTTTGGATTTTTTGGATAATAAGGGATGCAATATGACAATGTTGTCTAAAGAAAATGACTAATGCCACATGACAATGAAGACTAAGATGACAAGTTATGACACTAATTTTTGGAGTATGTCAATGCAAGGTGATAATGACGTTTGCCTAAGGAAAATGACCAATGCAAGGTGATAAAATGTCAAATGTCAAGGTGACAATGAAGATGTTGACTAAGGAAAATGACCAATGCCAAGCTAGATGCCAAATGAGGACTATGATGGACAATGAAGATGTTGACTAAGGAAAATGACCAATGCCAAGCTAGATGCAAAATGAGGACTATGATGGACAATGCCGAGTCTAAGTTCAAAATGAGGACTAAAATTGTTTTCTGATGTTTTGTTGAAAAGTCTAAGTTGTCCAAGGTCGATTGTTTGTGTCCAGATTTGTGAATGTTGTGTATAATGTTTGAGTAATTTAACAAGCACTTGACAAGCACAATGTTTTGAATGTAACCAATCGCACATCAAATAAGTACAATCCTAGGTTAGGCCATGACAATATTCACTAGATTCCACGTGGGTTTCCCCAACCGCATATTTGTAGCGTGTGAATTCAGAAGCTTGGCTGCACGGGCTCCCCCTTACAGTGCACTCTCTTCTCAGGCCAACCAAGCTTCCAACCCCCATGAAACTCCTATGGCGAGCTGATCACATCTACTACAAACTACGAAAGTGTGGATGCCTTCACACCGACCGGTGCTGCGCTAGCAAATAGAAGGATTTTGGCTTACTACACAAGATTTTTTAGTTCGGGCATTTCATTCGTGGAGCGTGATCCATGCGGTGAGAGTCCCCTTTCAGATCCATCTCGTCGGAACCATGCTCGTGATTCTTGGGCTTTCCCCAAGAACCCACTTTTATATACCGGTTGGAAGTCCCTCGGTGTCAGGGTGCTACCGGTCTGAGTCGTCCTGGGGTGAGTACTTTTTCCCACCAGAACAGGCTCAAGTTCTAGAGTCAGTAACCATTTCTCTTACACCCAGGATCGCACGAATGCGCAAGGGGAGAGGATACTCCGATATACCGAATCGTGAAGGGTAATTAACAAATAAAGATGGGTCTAATTTTCTGATCACAAAGTTTTCACCAAGTGAGAGCATACTCACCTACCATCTTGCAAGCACAATCAACCAAAGAAGACATGTGTTCTTTTTATATGCCCCAAAATCAAATGTTTGCTAATCTATGAAAGAAAAAAAAAGCACAATGTTTGTTTCTTCCTTCTTTGACATTCGAATCTGCAAACAATGAATTAGTAGTCTCTTATGCAATGGTCTTGGACACACGAATGAGGATTGCCACACGCTACAAGAAAAGATTAGTAATACAAGAAAAATCTAATCTAGTTAACTTGCAGGAATAAAGACACAGAAAAGAAATAGAAAACCAGAAAACCAGTAAATAGAAAAACCCAAAAATCTAAAAATCAGAACCTCAAAACTGAAAGAAAAATTTTACCAGACAGTTGCGGCTCGATTTGTTGCGGCGATTTGTCAGGATTTTTGCGGCTGCCCGATTTGTTGGGCAGTTGCGGATCCGATTTTGCAGTTGCGGCGATTTGTCAGTTGGCTCGATTTGTTGCGGCGAATTTGGCAGTTGCTCTCGATTTGTTAAGGCTCGATTTTGTCAACCGATTTGCGTCGATGTGGCAGTTGCGGCTCGATTTTGCAGTTGCAACTCGATTTGGCAGTTGCAACTCGATTTTGCAGTTGCGGCTCAATTTGGTAGTTGCGGCTCGATTTTGCGATTGCGGCACTTGAGCCTGCGATTGCGGCACTCTGTACTTGTTCCTGCAAAATTGACAAAAAATACATGCAACTGTACGGAAAAATGACAGAAAACAGAGAGTCGGGTTCACCAATGTAATCAAGGGAAAATCTGAGAATTTATTATTAAGTACAATAACAATTAAATTCCTATGAAAATAACAAAGTACAAAGGAAGAGATGTGAAGACAAAAGGGATAGTGTTACCCTATGTCTCCACCTTCCATGATTGACCTTTGTTACACCTCCTAGCTTGCAGTAAATAAAAATGCCCTCAGATTTGTATGAGCAACTATGACAAATGACTAAGCCCTATGCAAGTGTTGAAGGATTTGCAGAAAATAAAATGTCCCTACAATGGACTAAAATGCCTATGACTGTAAGTGACTATGACTGTAAGACTAGTAGCATAAATTGAAATCTAAACATGAGAGACTAAGAAGTCAAGAGAGCTGAGAGATATGTAGATGAGAACAAAATTGCCATTTTATAAAAACTGCAATTTTGAATGTGTGGCCAGGATGAGAGGATGACAAGAACCCTAAGATCAATGATCAAGATTGAATGTTGTTGTGTGCATTAGGGTTAGGTCAAAATTAGGGCAACAGGTAAGAATGAAGGGTGGAGATTGAATTATAACATAATTCAATCAATGGTCGAAATTAAATGAGAAGTCAAAAGTCAAGAATTAAATTGGAAGATAAGGCTGGCACGGACAAAGAGGTTGCTGGAGAAATTAAATAATAAAATTTATTTACTCCAGGTGACTAGTAAATAATTAAATAATAAAGATATTATTTAATTATGGAGGAATGTGACAAAGAAATCATTTTGAATTAAATAATGATTTAATTCAAAATTCAAGAGAGTGGACCAAATTAAATAAATTAACTTTATTTAATTTAATGAGAGAAGAGGTTAATGAATAATTAAATAATTAAAATAATTATTTAATTATAGTAGAAAATGGACAAAAATCAAATAAATTAGAATCTATTTAATTTTTAAAAGAAGGGGACTTGCTTAGTGACGTAATTAAATAAATAAAATTTATTTATTTAATAATCAAGAGGAATAAATGACAAAAGGGGAATTAAATAAATTAAGAAATTTATTTAATTAAAGGAAGACTTTAGGTAATTAATGACGTATTAGATAAATAAATAAAATTTATTTATTTAATAATCAAGGAGAAATAAATGATAAAAATGAATTAATTAAATAATTAAAATTATTTAATTAATAGAAGAATTATGACTTTATAAAATAATTAAATAATTAAAAATTATTTAATTATTAAGAATGAAAGGGGCAATGTTGAATAATCTAAAAGTTGCAAGCCTAGGACAATTTTATGTGTCTACAGGTACTGTATTCATTACTCCAGCGACTAGGGTTTTGCATGTGAGATCTTTAATATCTTCATGACTGTGGTTTTTAAATAGATCTCAATATTTTCTTTAATCCTTTTCATGGTAACCAGGTTGAGTTCCATAATCCACCTTCAATCTCTTCTAAGAATGATGTCTTAAGCTAGACTGCATAGTATGCATATAAAGCAAGTCCTTCATACTTGCCATTGTTTCAAACCACCACTCAGTGCCTTGCTTAAAATGTTGCCTCCATAAGCACAATATCATGTTTTAAAATCATGGTTTCAAGTGATTGACCATTAAGGTCACCACTTTCATCAAGATATAATGAGATTTTTGTCTTCAAACTCAAGGCATTATGAAAGATAACATTGTGAATTGTTTGTTGTGTACAATTTGATTTTATTGTACATTTACTACTTTCCTAACTTCCTTTAAGACTAGGTATTGCACCCTCAGCTACAATCTCAAACAACTCACTCACTATCACTTGAAGATTCCTTTCAAGAGCATCCTTCTATAAAATCAAACAATGCCCTATAGACTGCCTACTTACTACAAGGGACTCATTGTTTTATGGTGTTGTAGATCTTAAGATCCTTCAACCTTATTGACACTACTTCATAGTCCACAAGGTATTATTCACTATTCTCCCATCTTTGATGAGTCTTAAAACACTGCTCAAACATGCAATCCACTACATCTATTATACATTAATGGCTAAGAAGAAACATTGAACCTATGATTACCACTATTACTTCATTTGGACAGTCATTCCCTGATTGCATTTTCCTTGTCTAACACTACCAAAAGCATTTGAAAAACCCTTAAGGTCAGCAAGGGGGTAAGGAAGCTCACTATTAAAATCTCCACTTTACCATGCAAGGTTTGAGCTTTATTATCTTGTCATTTCTCAATCTCTTTTTGACTGTCACATCTCAAGTGACTGTCATTCTTCTTACCGTAGATTGCATTTACAAATGTCACTAAGCTACATAGTGTGCTTGTTATTGGCTACAATCTTTAGATTGCAAGATTTTGTTATTAGCTACAATGTCTCAATCTTTCTGGTATTGCAACCTCACTAATCCACTATAGTTATTTTTTATGTTTCTACAGAAGCCTAGGGTTTGTACCCTAATCATGCTCTTACCAATGCTTATGTTGGGATTAAAAAAAACCTTAAATCTTGGGTCAAAAAATTAGTTGTCTTGACAAAGTTGTGGTATGATCTTGGATTGTATCCTAGAGTGTGTGGGAGGCTTGTATTTGATCATTAAGGTATGTAAACCTGATCAGGGAAATGTATCCTATATAGCATGGATCTTGCTTTAATACTTTCCATAATGGTTATTAGCAGATCACATTATTATAGTTTGTGGTAACCCAAGATTGCATTCAAGTATGTAAAAAACTTGGTTTGTAGTTTAAGCTATACACTTTTAAGTAACATTCATAAGGTTTAGAAAATCTTGATCACTCTCTAGAATAGCCCATTAAACATGGGTTGTGCTTGAATGCACTACATAATTGATATAACACAACCACTCTGCATATCAACCAGAGTTATAGGCTCTTTATTGCAGCAAGAGGTAATTACTCTTCGATCATGCTATAATTACATCCTAACCTATTAAACTTGAGACAACCTGAATGCACCCAATGATGATTGACACCTACATTACACAACTTGAATTAACTACATTATATGAGTGCCTCCATTTCTATCACAACATAGCCACATTAAACTTGGTTCACACATGAATGCATCCTATATTTTTTATAGCACAACTGTGCCACATGACCAATAGAGTTATGGATCACATAATTATAGTCACAAGAATCTATTCCTTGGTTGTGATCTTATGGTGATTCCACACAACAAAATCTGGACATGAAATTTTCAAAACCCTAAACCTCTAAAAATGAAATCTGATGAGATGTTGCTTTAAAATATGATTTTCAAACTTGAAACTACAAATCTGACTTCACAACTCAATTTTGTAAATAGACAATGACTACCCTCAACTTGACAATATCTTCTTGAATTTTTTCTGATTTTTCCCAAGAAAAATCGTCCTTAGTTCTCCACAAACTGTCTCAAGTAGAGCAAAACACTATCGTAATAAATCAGTGAACTCACTTTTCTTTATGTCAGCCACAATTTGATTTTTTTCTATTTTTCATGTTTGTCAAAATTTCAGTGAAACTAGTAGTCAAAATTTCAATGAAACCTAGGTTCGTTGAAATTTTGACGAACATCGGGGAAAAACTTTCAAAAAATTGAAAATTACACATCAAATTTTACAAGCACCCCATGATACATCAAATTATACATATTTCATCATAAATTTTTCATCGGATTTTGTAGTCAAATGAGTTAGTGAGGGTTAGAAAATAGGGGTTTTCCTTCATCAAAGCCCACCTTTTGGTAATCAAACCCTTAATGAAATAATGAAATGAAAGAGAATGATAAACTAATAATATGCAATTGCTATCAACTTACCAAACCCTTGATAATGCAAATATGAAGTAATGTTAATGGATGTTCCAAAGTGCTTGAATAATGCTTGATAAGATGTTGTAAGATGCTTGAATGCTCTAGATGTGTAAATTAATGCTTGAATGAGCAAGGAGATGTAAAATGAGGTGAAATTGCTTATTTATACATTCTTGTGCCTTAGTTACCCATTCATACCTCATCACAGGTTGACATCAAGTATTTTTGAATAAAAACCTGAAAGGAAATTTAAAATATTTTAAATTTGGAGCCAAGGGGGACTCATTCGCCACCCATGGCAAATGGGTCCCACCTAGGACCTAAAAATGAGTGTTGAGAGTTAAGTTGCATTTAATGTTGTTTGTTGGGATAACATTCTAAAATAAACTTAATTAAGACATGTGAGGGCATAAATGGGTCAAATAAAACATAAGAAAGGGGTAAATGGTGAAGTTGTGCCTAGAAAAGCATGAAATCTTGTTACAAGACTTTACAACACTTCAAAATAGGACTTGTTTAGTGATGAAAAGGTGATTTTTAGGTGAATTGTAATGAATAGAGTCTAGGAGAGTGTAGAAATGTTTTACAACACCTTCACAAGATGTCATTATTTGAATTTTAGTACCTAAATATGCATGTTCAAGCCATATTACATGATAAAATTAGAGAAAAATAGATCAAACACCATAAAACAAGACCTAAAAGGTCATGAAAATGATAAGGGGCCATTTTTCTATGACACATTTAGCCCCCACTTTAGTGAGAGGATGAACTTGCTTCAAAATCACACTTAAGTAGCCATGAACATCGAGAGGAGGGTTCAAATGTACTTATGTTAGCAAGATGGAATAACAATGATCAAGAGAGATGATCAAGACCCTAGGATAAAGATCCCATGGAAAAATAAGCATAAGAACAAAGGAACACACAAGTGTTGAAATGAATCAGATGAAGCTTCAATCATCTCTCCAATTAGTTGTGGATTAGATCTAGGCTAATTGAGAAGGTGTACTCACTCTAGGGAGACAAAACACATGATGGTCCCCCAGGTGAGAAGGCCCAAATGTAGTCACTCTAGGGCCACAAAACTTCTAACTGTCTGGAGGGTGAGAAAGCCCAAAAGGGTAAGATACATATGCTAGTTGGTATGCACTCACAAACACAAAGGTTGCTATGGGGAAAAGTCATGTTGTTAGGTTGGCTTCTCACTCAACCATATCAAAGTTATACCTCCTAATAACTTTAACAAGGTGCCACAAAGAAAAATGTCATGAACAAAAGGAAGGTAGCATAATCATGCAAGTTGCATTATGCAAGGTGGCAAAAAAGTAAAATGTAAAATGTAAAAGATGTTCAAAGGAGTCTTGTTAATTTTATGCAAGGTCAATTGCTTAGGGAACATTGTGCCTAATGTCTCCAAGAGAGGACCAATCAAGGAATAGTATATTCAAACCTTAGGGGATGCAGTGTGTCACATCAAGCCACCAAGAGGAATGTAATATGCTAATATAGATCACAATTATGAAGGACACCATACCCAATGTCATCCAAAAAGTTACAAATGCATCACATAAATGACAAGGCTACACTATGGACCAAGAATGCAAATGAATTAATCATAATGTATGCCCCCCACTTTAAAGGAATTGCTACACATTGTTCTGTGAGCAATTACTTTAAAGTAGAGAAGGAAATAGAATGCAAAAGGAAAACAAGACATGAGAGCCAACTTGGAAAGCCCTATGCCAAATCATATGTTTCAAAGTTAGCTTGCATCATGTCAAGGAAAATGAAAAACAAAGAAAGGGAGTTGCCCCCTAGAAAATAGCACACCAAACACATGAGGGATCTATGGATTTGGAGTCAATATGTGGGTAAGTGCAAGAAGTTGAGTCCATGAAATGTGGAAGTTTTTCTCTTAGCCAAAAAAATGAAATCAACATTGCAAAAACGGGATCTTGCTTTTTAAGAAACGGGATCCCGACCCTGGGTTAAAAATGAGATCTCGTTTTTTAAAATATGGGATCTCACTTTTTAAAAAATCGAGATCCTGTCTTTAAAAATTTTTGTTTTTGGAAATTTTAAAATGGGATCCTGCTTTTAAATTTTTTCCAAAAAAATTTCCAAAATGGAAAGTTTTTCAAAATGGGATCCTTTTGGAAAACTTTCAATTTTGAAAAATTTTCAAACAGACCCCATTTTTAAAATTTCCAAAAATGGAAATTTCCCATTTTTGGCAATTTTGAAAACGAGACCCCGTTTTAAATAAACAAAAATGGGATCTCGCTTTACAAAACGCGATCCCGTTTCCAAAAAAATGAATTTGAATTTGCTTTGTGGTCAGGTTTAAGCTTTGTAGTTTGGTTTCGGAAAAGCATTGGGAATCTGAATCTAGGTTGTCAACCTGGTTTGACCTGCAAGTTGAAGGTCTTAACAATATTAGAGAAAAATACCAAGTTGGACATATGGGTAGTGACATTTTTTGCAGAATTTTTTGACGAAATTAAAACCCATTTTAGATGAGACAATGTAGATTCCAAATATGTAATTTTTTTTTACAATTGGATTTTTTTTCTATTTTTTAATTAATTTCTGATTAAATTGGTCCATAAACTTTAAATATTAGGGTTTTTTAATATTTTAATAACTTTTGATCAACACAACATTTTTGACGAAAGGATAGCACGAGAAAAAACTTTAGAAAATTCTTTTCAATTTAAAAAAAATAAAAAAATGATAAGTTAAGGTCATCTTATGTGTGTCGTACACGACAATTTTTCAAAACGACAAATATGCCTAGTAAAAAATTAACAAAAAAAAAATTAATAAAAAATTACAAAAAGATATCGAGAACAAGCTTCAGTGAGTCACAGATCTTTTCCTTTTCCCAAAAGGATTTAGAAAAATATGATAATTTAGGTCAAAATATGGATGTTGTACATGTGCATGGTATGGTATAAAAAAGTGACTTTTAAATAGTGGTTTTTAGAAATGCCTATTGAAACTCAATTTGTACAATCTGGGTATTGAAATAAATTACATATTTGGAAACTAGACTCCGAGTACTACATTTTATGATCAGTGACTTTTTTGAAGATTCCATCTCTAAGTGCTTCAAATTTTAAGGTCAAATGTGTCAAACACTAAAAATCAGGGAAAACACTTCCACTTTTTGGCTAAAAAGTGGACTCAACTTCTTGCCAACACCTATGTTCATTGCTGCAATTCTTTTATGAAAGAGCTTGGAACTGCCATCATTCCCCAAAGCACATAGAAATGGAAGAATAACACAAATAGAGAAAAATCAAAGGAAAATAAAAGTCTGTTTTGGGTCAACATGAAGAGAAATTTCGGTATCAATGCCTTGCATCATCCCCAAAAGGAAAACACAAGCGAAAATGAAAAGGCGAAAGAAAATGAATTTTTTTTTGGGTCAACATGAAGGATACATTTCGGTCTCAATGCCTTGTGTCAGCCCCAAAAGGAAAACACAAAACAAGAAGGAAAAATGATATTTTGGGTCAACATGGAAGAGACATGGCATCTGTACGCTTTGCGTCATCCCCAAAAGGAGAACACAAAACAAAAATGAAAAAGACAAGGACCTTTTGGGTCAAAATGGAAGTGACATAGGGTTTCTCTATGCTTTGCATCATCCCCAAAAGGAGAACACAAAACAAAAAAGGAAACAGACAATGCACGATGATTAGAAGAATAGAGGTACAAATAGAAGAAGTGTACAAAGAGAGGGGACATCAAACAAACGGTACAGAGGAACACGATACACACATGAAAGGAAAATAAAAAGGAAAAAAATAAAAAGAGAAAAGAAAAAAGGCTAGTTAGGTGAATGCAAGTCAACCATTTAACAAGTCATCCACCTACCAATCATGTTCAGTGTAATGTGAGGGAGGTTGACTATCCAAAGGTATAATTGCAAGTGCCAAACTAGGATTTGTACCAGGTTCTTCACATGGTTGAGAGGATTTATCATGTAAGCTCATTGTAGATGAAAATAGAGAATTTAGGTCGTCATCCACTTCATCTATTTTTTCTATCATCGCATCATCATCATTATCATCAAGATTAATGACAATAGGAGGATGGAGGGTGATTTCTAAGGATGGATGTATCAAAAGCTATGGTTGTTGGATTGGTTCATTTTGTTGTGATTGTTGCATTGGACTGTCTTGTGGTAGTTCAGGAGGAGGGTGGTCATCTATTACTTCTTTCAAAGGGGGAGGTTGATTTTCTTTATGTTCTTCCATGTGAGATTCACGAGGAAGGAGACAATGATGACGCCTACGTTCCCTAGCACCATGATTTTGTTTAATTTGGTTTTGGAGTTGTTGAGGTGTAAGAGCGGTTTGAAGCATCATAGGTTTTTCTACTTCCAAAGGTGGAAGAATGGAAGAAACCAAAGAAGATAGGTCAACCACTTTCTCATTTTCTTTATACACTTGTTTATTGTGAGGAGGTATGACAAGATTTGTTTCATTTTCCCTTGGTCATTTAAATGATGGTGGGGAAGTGTCTAAGGGTGGCTGGTTATGAGGTTGTATGGGTTGTTCGATGTTTGTCTCAGGTTGAAACATGGTTTCATCTATGATAGGAGATGCAAAAGTGGATGAGGATGTGCCACGAAGAGAAAATTTCATTATTTTTTTGGCTTTGAAATATTGATAAGCTATGAAAATGAAAGTCTTTTCAAGGGGTGATGGGTTCCATGGGTTTAGGCCAAAAGGCCTCTAATGAAAAATTTCCTTTAGAGGATAGGGGATTAAATCCACTATGGTGTACAGTAAATATTTCATTGCCATGTGGAAACTTCAAACACTTGTGAACCACTAATGGGACCGCTTTCATTGAGTGAAGCCAAGGGTGGCCTAGCTGCAATTTTTTTTGTTAGATTGTAGAATAATTGAAAATGTTACATCCAAAGTTTTAGGTCCTATCTGTAAGGGGAGTATGATCAATTTGATTGTAGGACATGCAAAACTAACATGTCTTAATCCGTGCATTTGGTTTATTATAATCATCTTCATATAACTCATGTAATACTAGCAAATCCTCTATGATCATGTTCTCACCACAAGCGAGATCTATTAATATCCCATTAATGGGCTTATCATAGATCCTGCCAACTATGTAGAGAGGACCATCAAGAAGCTTTTGTAGTATGTCTTTAGCAGAAAAAGTGATATCAAGAGATTTAGTGGTTTGGACTTTACGAGGGATAACATATATCATAGCCATAATTTTATCCATAGGACTATCCTCAGTAACAAGTGGAGGTATATCATGTAGTTCATTGTTTGTATCAACAATCATTACATTAGTGTTTGGAGGTTCGCTAGCCTTGAAAAATGAAGTATTATGTTTAGGCATCTAGGATTGGTGAAAATTTGTAAGTTCTGGTTAGGGGGTGCAATAGATTTATTGCCTTGATCATTAACACCCGCAATTGAAAAATGGCCTAAATGAATGAGGTCTTGAACTAGATGTTTTAGATGCTTGCAGTGTTCATTGTAATGTCCATTTTGGTGATGAAAATGACAATAAGCATTAGGTTTGAAGGTGGGTGGTAATGGCTGGTTTGGATCAAGTGGTGTAACAAGTGGCAAAGTGAGCATGCATTGTTGAAGTAATTGGTTCATTGTATTATGGAGGGTAGCGGGTAAGGGAGTAAATTGTCTATTTGGGTCCCCATAGGTATAGGGCACCACTGCTTTAATAGCTGCCAATTTATTTTGAACTGGTTGCATTGGTTGCGATTGAGGTTGAGGTTGAGGAGGCAGACTTAACAACATAAAGCCTCTATTTGGTTTGGGAAATTTTTGATTGTTATTGTGGTTTTGATTGTTGTGTTTAGGTTTTTCAGAGAAGTGGATTTTGAATCATGACTTGAAATCGAGTTATGGTATATTCACACAGGGTTGTGCATAAATGTAGAAACGAAGGGAATTTCATCATAGTTAGCTTATCATGAAGATTTTGTGTGCAAGTTTTTGATAAACATCTTTTGTAGATGTGCATCAGGAATCTTGACATCTATTTGAGCATACAAGAGTTGGTAGCATGAGATAGAATCAATTATTTTTTCATTTGGGTTTTTTCTACATCTCATGAGGCCAGCCATTGCCTTTTTAGGTGTCATGTGAACTTGAAATTTACTTATGAAAGAATCCAAAATTTCATTGAAGGAATGGATGGAATGATTAGGAAAGTTGGAAAACCATTCTAAGGCAGTATCTTTCAAGGTCCTTGGAAACAGTTTGGCTAAAATTTTATCATCAAGGACAAAGTCACCACACAAAGTTGTATAAGCATTAACATGGTTTATATGGTCTCATTTACCTCCGTATCTCTAAAACCAAGGCATTTCTATACCTTGTGGAATCGAGGCACATAATATTTCTAAGGATAAGGGGTTTCTATGGACATGATATGTTAGTGGAGAGGTTTGACCTTGGAAAATGGTGGAAAGTTGATGTTGCATGGAAGAAATGGTGTTAAGAAGTTGTGTAAGAATAGGGTCAGGATAAGTGTTTTTAGGTGGAAGGGAAAATGGTGATGGAGTGTAAGTGATGTTAGGGGAAGTAAAAGGAATAATAAGGGGTGTAAAGGTAGTGAAGGGGAATTTTTATGCCACAAGAGAAGTAGGAATGCTAGGTGGAATTGGGAAAGAAGTAGCCTAATGCATAGTTGTGTGGACTTGTGGATTGGTATAAGTTGGTATGGATGCTATGGTTGAAGGGGGAGGAACTTGAGGTCCTCCTTGGATTATAGGAATGTTTGTAGATTGTGTGTTAGAAGAGGCATGCTTATTGTAAATCTCAACAATTTTCTTCATCAATTGTGCAAGCCATTATCACTTTCAATCAAACGATTAAGATTGCCAATGGCAGTTATGGCCGTGGTGGAAATGTTTTCAAGTGACAAGTTTTGTTGTAAATTTTCAAAATCCTCATGAATATTTGGCCTTTTTTTGCGGGAGGGAATTTTTTGGATGTCAAAATTCATTGGATGGAAAGGTGAAGTCATAGAACTAGTATTGTTAGTGTTTAATGCACCATTGCTCATACTAGGAGTAGGAGCTCATGAGATCCCAAGGTCCACAATGAAACTGCTATCGTGGGAGGCCATGAGTCTAGAACTTCTTCTCACTAAAGTATTTTCAATTGGGCACCAAACACTCATACAAGTAGCACAAAGGAGGGGGTGAAATCAAATGCAAGGTAATCTAGGATTTCTAAACAGAAATGCTGCTAATTGTAACAAAGAACTAACTACAGAAAATAGAAATGTAGGAGAATGCCATAATTTTTTTTTTAAAAAGTGCAGATGGACTGCTTAGCCAAGGGTGGCAAATGAGTCATAGTATGATGTTTTTGTCTATTTTCATAAATTTTAGGATGATTTGAATGCTCTACAAAATGCAATAAAGGATGTAGAATGCAAATTTTCAGTCTTTTTAATGAGATGCAATGCAAAAATGAAATCTAAGTGAATTTTTCACTAATGCAATATGAAAAGTCCTATAATACAAAAAAAAACAATGTCCTAATTGAATGTTGATGAAAATGTAAACTAAGATGAAATATGTGAATTAAATAAAAAATGCAAAGTGTTCAAAATGTAGGTTCACCAAAATGAATCATAGGTTTTTGGCTCTTAGGACTTCTCTAGCTCTTCTAGGGTTTTTCACCTAAAAGGAGAGAGTTAGGCCAAAAATGCTATAGGGTTCATTCAAATTATGTTATGTGGAATATTGTATAATCTAAATGAAGTAATATAAATTCAAATGAATGAATATGAATGAAAAACTAAGATTTATGCTATGTTTGAAAACACACTATGAACTAAAAGATGAAATAATGTAGAACAAAAAGAAATGAGATGAAATAGAGTGCACCTAGACAATGTTTGATGAATCTAGAATGTTACAAATGTTGACTGGAATTACTTGAAATTTCACAGTGGGACTCATTCACCTAGGGTTATGAATTAGTCTTGCTACTGGTGAAAAAGTCTTAGAAACTAGTTTCTGATTGTCGGGATTTGGAATCTGACAAAATTCAAATTTTTAGTTCTAAGGTGGGATGGACTTGCTACTGGTGGCGAATCAATTCTCTCCCAAAATTCTAAAAATTCAAGAGACAACTCTACAACACTAGATCTAGAAATCTTTGATTGTCGAGTTGTTGAACCAATTATGCAAGAAATAGACATAAAACCTTC